>JAUZNK010083077.1:0-13040 GCA_035046665.1 Euphysa ruthae | reverse complement strand
TGATTCTAATGAGAATTAAAAAAAAAAAAAAAAAAAAAAAACAGGTTTGAAAAGCTTCAACACAAATGCTAGCTAGCATTTAACTCTATTCTAAAGATTTTGATCTGAAAAAAAAGAAAAGAAGTTGATTAGAACATGCTTACTTACTTTCATCAGAAAAGAGCTGTATTCACAAACTATATAATGTCTAAGACCTTAATGAAATAGTTCAAAATTAGTTTTAACTTTTAAGATTACAAAAGGTTTTGTTAGTAATTTTTAAGTCTTGTGATGGTTAGTTATCACAATACTTCTGATTCTAATGAGAATTAAAAAAAAAAAAAAAACCGTACTTGAAAAACTAAAATAAAAACGCTAGCTAACTCTCTCCTAACAATTTTGACATGAAAAAAAAAAAAAAAAAAAAAAGAAGTTGGTTATAACACGCTTACCATCTTACTCGATCGATTGTTATCAAAAGAGCTGTCATCACTATTGTCTAAACCATCGGGAAAATCATCAATTTGTTTCTGAGTAAGATGCTGTTTTTTACTTATTTTATATTATTTTTAAACAACTAGAAAAACTTTAAAATTAATAGTTAAAGAGGTAAACGGTGAATGTTTGCTTGCGTCATAGCCCCATGTTCGTCATATTTTGTTTTATTTACATCAAAATAATTTAGAATAAAAGATTTTTACAATTGTGCAAAAGAAAGAAGACAGATTATAAACCTTCATACGAAAAAATTAAATTAATTTCAGTCATCTTTTCGAATTTTAAATAGAAAAAATCTAAAAAAAAAGAAAAAAGAAGTTTTTTTCTATAACACTCCCTGAGCTGTTCCGATCCTACTCAGAAAGTTTTAGACTCGTAACCTCTCCAATACAGATGACAAAGGAGTAGTGGAACATCCATACACACGCACAGACACTTAGTTTTATATATGATATAGGTATATATGTGTTTGAAATTCAATAGATCTTTTTTGTTTGTTTTTTTAAAGGTTAAAATTTAAAATATTCTAATCGACTTTTTTTAACCGAATTTTTTTAAATTGTAAAAAATATAAAAGTAAAATATAATTGTGAAATTTTTGGTTCGATTAGACGTCTTTTTGTGGATTATATGACGTTATTATGTGGATTGTATGACGTCATTTTGTGGGTTATATGACGTCATTTTGTGGGTTATATGACGTTATTATGCAAAAAAAAAGAAGAAAAAAAAATGTTTAGCAACGGTATCATAACAACGTCATGTTGTCGCTACTAAATTCAAAAAAAAAAACGACGAATTTTATAAAATCAAGAAAAAATAACTAGCACTTAGGTATACAATACATATACAATGAATGCTGTTGCCTATTTTATATACAACTTCCATTGCGTACTCAAAGCTTTCTTACACTTGCACTTTCCTGAACATTTGACTTTACAGGAGCATTTCACAAGCTCTTGACACAATTTCGATCTTTCAGCAATTTTCGTCCATTGCGAAGAAAGAACATCATTCTTAATTTTCCATTCCTATTGTGCAATAGTCAATTGTTTAGTGGTTTAAGGCGAGAGACTCTGAACAAATGCTACAAATTGATGTCAGAAAATATGATGTCACGTTGGCCCATGAGGGGTGTCATTTTGGCACAGTTTATTTTTTTAATGGAAACATGTTTAGGATCATCTGGACGAAGTTTGGTGCTTTCATCATAACTTTCCCTATAGTTAAGATAGTTTGTGGTAAGTTTAAAATGTTCGCCATCCTAAAAAAGAAATTTTGAATAGAAAAGATCAAGGTATAATAATAGGAATCCATCAACATGTAAATGTAAATCTCAGTAAAATAAAAGAAATAGAAAAGGCACTCGGTTCCGAAAAAAATCAAAGAAATTTCTTAAAAGGGGCCATATACTCCTCTCAAACCAATCAATCAAACCAATCAATCAAACCAATCAATCAATCCATGTCACGCTAAAGAACTTTTAAACTTAAATCATCGTACAAAAATGCTCGAGCTTCACTGCTAGTCATTTTTAAGGTTTTTGAAAATTCTGGTTTTGATTAGGCTCTGGAATATCTTAAATATTAAATATTGGCCAGGATTTTAACTAAAATCTTTGCAGAGCAGGTTTGTGGTTCAAAGTTTGGTTATACGCTTTATATACACTAAGGCTCTGGTTCAAGCCCTGATGTGGGTGCTCATATTTTAATAAATTCAAAAATTGAAAAAAAAGTAAGTAAATGCGGCGGGTGCAGCAGTCGCCAAAACACTTTTTTCACGACCTAGCTGAAATTTTTGAAACCGAAATTATGAAATTCAAAGATGTATTTGAATAGGAAAAACTTGCACGCACAGCACAGCCATTAACTAAATTTTTTTAATGAACGATCCGCTTTTTTTTTCAGCATGCCGAAAAAATTCTGCTGCACGTCAATCATTACTGAACTTTTTATCGAAAGTTGGATTTCTATCACAGCAAACACTTCAAACACGTTAAAGAGGTAAAGAGAGGGTGGGTTAAATTTTAAATACAAAAAGTGATGCTTTCTAGATGCCAAAGACAATCTATTTCTTCTCGGATGGATGGATGAGAAACTGATAAGTACACTATCAAGAAAATGAAAAGTGAGATTTTGAAAGAAAAGGCTATTCGAATTTTTAGGAAAGGTGCATTTGAATTAGGAAGTGCTGATTTTTCAAATGCAACAAATCGCATTTTCTGCATTCGATAGCTTGATAGATAGAAAGCTTACGTGGAATTTTTTAAAAGGTGAAAATGTTATTGAAGTTGTCACTGGATAACTGTTTGGATACTGGAATGAAGACAAATTCGAGGAGTGGAAGTTCGTTTTGATTATACCTTATACATATGTAAACAATTTGAAAGTTACATTTACATTCATCGTTAAAAGTTATGATTACACTGCTGCAGGTGCGTTTTTGTGTTAAAACATTGGAAAATGACAAGAATAATGCCGTCTCTGATTTATTTCGGGAGACTTAACAGAAACCTCTAATTTCACTGATTGGCGACACAAAGTTAGCGATAAAGAAAAATCAGCTGCAAATATTGTATGGTTATATGATATCATTTATATGATATTATATGATACGACAGACTAAAAGCAATGCAGCATGTAACATTTGCGTAAATTTAGCCATGTTATTTTGAGGCACATGACATGGTCGTTGGCTGCATCAAGCAACGTTATAACCAAGAGGATTTTAAGAAGTATGCATTTTCACAGAAAGGAAAATTGAATTATACTTCGATTTATTTGCTTATTTTTTCAAGTTTTTAAATTATATGTCATTTTTTTTTATTACTCATATTCGTCATTCTTGATTTCAAAGATGATGACGTGACCAGTTATACATCTATTGCTCTATAAAATCACATTATTTCACAGCATATCTCTGATTGGTTGGCCACTTTTACATGTTTGATAAGTTAAATCATATTGCAGCTTAATTCTTATCGGTTTTTATTCTTCTTTCGTTCGCTTAACTATTGCCAAATATTACCAACTATAAATTTTGATATAATTAACTTCTAATTAAAACCTGCGATATTGAGTTTTTGGAACGCAGCCGTTTTTAAAGTGCGTTTGACTCTAGTCATTGCTGTATTAAAGTAGTGTATATCACATTTAGTAAAGCCTCAAGCAGTTAACTAACTAAAATGGAAACTTAGATTTATTCCAAATATTTTAAGCTACTAACGCCTAAAATTAATTGAGAGCAGAGTTATGAGGAAGTCATTGATATAGAATGTAAAAATGGCGATTTTAAGTGGTTAAAATACGAACAGCTTTTCAATTAGAATTTGCAGATTTTTTATAAGTCAATATTTTACTTGATTCACTTGATTATTTATTAAAACTTATGTTGATACTATTTAGGACATTTTTTCTATATATCTAGCTGTTCTGAAGTGTTTTAATTTCAGAAATTTTTTTCTCTATGCACTCCTATACTTTTCTGCAATGATAAAATTTTCTCAATTTAATCAACAAGTAAGTTTTAACTTTGTTAATGAAAAATAACAAAATCTACCTATTTCAATCAAACTAATGCCACGATAAACTCATTAAGGCATAAATCAAGTCACCTTTAATATGATTTAACTACTGAAGAAGAACAACATATGAAAAGAACAACATATGAAAACACATAACCTTGTTTTATTAAGGCAGTGTGGGCTAGCGGTAGCACGTTTTCCTACAATGTTGCATTGTATTGGAAAATTTTGTGGGTTCAAATCCACTCGAGAGCGAAAACAAAAAATTTTCGTTATCGATTGTTGCCGTAGCACATCTGGGAGCTTTAAATTGAGCCACTGCTCGATTAGATGATAAGATCATTCAGATCTTCTTCCGAATTAAAATGTTCATAATCGAACTCAATCATTAGTTACAGTCTTGATTATTGCTTATAAATGGTTGTTTAAACTTAGGTTAGAATTTTGGAATCTTTTTTGATAGTCTTATCCTTAGTTTATTATTGTAAACAACTGATTTTACTATCTCCTTTTTATTGTGTATTTAGGGAAAATGATGCTAAACCTGTTTACTCTCTGACTTTTTTGAAGTGCTTTGATCAGATGCATCTTTTACAAACACATCTAAATACCTCTACATACAAAATTCAAAAAAATAATAATAAAAAACCAAAACATAAATATAAGAAATATAAAATTTAAAAATCATTACACTATTTTTGACTTTGTTTTTTGTGTTTTGAGTATCCCTGTTTTTATTCTCTAGTTATTTTCTTTGCATTTCTTAAGTTTTACTTTAAATACGTTAGCGCTGTTAAATTTGTATTTTTAGGTACGCTTTATTTTTTTACCCTATTGTTTACATTTTTTATAATGGGAAATTGTATTTTCAGTTTAGGTCTGATAAATAGTAAAAATGGTCCGTTAAGTAATCAAATTGATTCCTCTGCAACTTCTCTTACTCACATAATTTATACAACATTTCTACAAAAAATACTTCAAAACAATCGGTGCATTAAATTTTCTACTTTTTCTGAAACTTCTTATGTTAACATTATCTGATGACATGGCTTCTAATCTTGGACCTATGCAATATAATTAAAGGAAGAATATCAAGAATATCAGCAGTTATGGCTTCCCTTTATGGCTTGATAGCTCCATAGATAACAAGGAAATTGAACTTAGTGGATACCAAGTTTTAAGGAAAGACAGAAATAGATCTGGTGGTGGTGTTATTTGTTACATCAATGACGATTTCAATTTTAATGATATTACACCCACAAAGACATTGAAAACGTATTTGTTGGTCTTTTTCTCCCTCGTACCAAACATTTTACAGTGGGTATAGTTTACAAACCACCGAATATCACCAATTATTTTGAGCCTTTAACCAACACTTTGCACCAAATTTATAAGGATGGAATATATATATTTATTTTAGGAGACCTAAATGTTAGTCTTTTGCATAATAATAACAATTACATATTTGGCTTTACACAGCTAATTAGGGATCATGCATAGTCTGGATGGAAATGCAAAGAAATTTGAGTTTGCTCACTTTTTTTGTTAAAAACAAATACTTTACATTTTTGGAAACCTCATGGCATGAGAAAAAAAATTGTATAAGTGCCCAATTTTTTTTCGGACATCTAAACGAGGTTCAACACTAAAAATTAAATCTCGACAATTGCTCCCAAATTAAAAGATAAATTTTCATATAATACATAACAGTTTTGTATTTTACAGACAGACCCAAACAGTTTCTTGTATTTTTGTCTGTAAAATGGTACTTATGCTGCCACAAGGAATAAAATTTCAATTTTCAAGCTTTTATACTTTACGTTTTATAGCCTGGTCTGTACTTTAAAGATCAGTGAAAAGAAGTTATATCTCCAGAATCTCCCTTTTAACCCTTCCTACGCAGAGTTTATTCAAAACTGAACTTCCCAACATTGTATGACGTTGAAACTTTAATATAACTTGGTAAAATAAAACAAATTATGATTTTATCAATATTGCCACCTGGCTAGTGTGTAATTTAAATGTTGTCTAAAAGTAATTTAAAAGGTTAAATTTTTTTTGTGCTCGTTTTATGTGTGAATTTTACAGGTATACTTTGTATTAGCACGTAGTTTTAAAAAACTCCGTGATTCCAATACTTTTGTCATATCTAGCTTATCAGACGTTCCAGTGAATATACTATTCGTAGGAATTCTTTCAGTGGCATCAGTTGAGAGATGTCGCGAGAGATTTGAGTTTCAAGATAGGACTGTTTTTGATTTTCTCAAAAGAATATTACATACTACAGCACAGCAGTTAGTGGTAGACAATGTTAAATACCATCGGACATGTTATTCACAGTATGCAAACTTGAGTAAAGTAGAATGAGCTAGAAAAAGGTTTTATGCTGCATTGGATTCGGGACAAATTTCTGTAGTAAATATGAAGGTAGGGAAATCATCAATATATTCTCCTACCAGCGAAGATAAAATTTCAAAAAGATCTTAACCAGAACTACACGAGAAAGAGAACTGCATAGTTTATCAAAAGCTGGGAGGAAATATCAATGGAGTTCTTACAAAACGCACTGGTTCATTAATGTTATCCATATCGAATGAACTAACAGACAAATATTCTTTAGACGATTGAACAGTACATCATCACCAGATGACGCAGTTGCAAATGATGTTTTTCTAGAATGGGTGCTGTCAGGACATTACAAGCACTGAACAAAATAGAGATTCCGAGATTAATCTTGTAACATCGACAATAACACAGCTCCTAACGACCAGAATAATGAGACTCGTAGTTATTCGAAAATCGAAACACCGTTAAGTTTTGTCATCAACCTTTATCACACAACATGGGATAAATCATTGATAAATTTTTGATTTGACCTTAACATTAGTATAAACTATGATAAAGTTACGAACATAGTACGGTACTGCTATGATCGCATATCAAAAAGAATATTTAGAAAATGATCAAAACGTAAAAAAATTATACTAAATTGATTGTACATGTATTTCTTTCCTTTTTCTTTTCCTGAAAATGAGTGTTACAAAGACAAAAACTGGAAAAACTGATATTATTATGTAAAGTATAACAGTTTCATATAAATAATTGGCAATTGTGTATGCAAGCTCGTTTATCCTTCGAAGTGGGGACTCCATAAGGCCTTGTTGAATCTCCCAACTATTTTTAAAAATTTTTATTACAAGTTCAAAATCAATTGAGCTGCAAGAATTCAACACACCTGATAGTCTTTGTTATAGATATAAAATCGACTGCAATTATACATCGTGCTGCGCACGTTTTATAGTTTGCCGAAAAGTTTATGATGGGCTAGCGTAGACTGGAAACTGGAAGGAGTCTTCTCACTAAGGCTTGTATCACACTGTGCCTGTTGGTTAATTTATCTATTGGTAAAATTTCACAATCAGGTGAACGGCTTCTCCCTCCATATATATTTGGAGGATAAAAATGCATATTAGCCTGAAATATTCGTCGGTGTTGGTGGTTGGTGTAAGCCTCTGCTGTTGCGGTAGAGTCTGCCCACAAAAGAACAAAAAATCTCTTGGGGAAAAAAACACCAAAAATTCCCACTTAGCTAAAAAACATTTATTTAATTCACAGGTTTATTTCTATGAAAAACATTAACAAAAAGACATCAAACAAACTCGTAAAATAATTTTCTGTGTAAGGAACGAATTTCTGGCACGTAATTGGCATCAAACCTTTACGATTATGAATTTGTTGCAACAAACTCTTTAAATTTGTCCATAATCTTGGTTTGCTATGGTTTGAGAATTCTTTGTAATTTTATATTTTTTTTTTTGAAAACTTTTCATCTATCTCCGTCGATCAAGCAGAGGAGGGAACAAGTATTCAATGATCAGTGTAAACCCAACTTGGTGCACTTGGTGTTGTATACAATGTTGGAAAGTGAATTTTTTCACTCGAGTTTTTCTATGAAAGAATGGCTGGCTTTTTTGTGACATCGTCTAGCTCTATGCTTTTTTCTGCACCGTCGTTTGTATTCGTTCCTTCATAGCTTGGTACTCCCACACTTCTTCTACAACCGAATAGAACTCGCTTTACCTTATGACGCCATCTTCCACTGTCTTGATGACCAGGCCTGCAATTGAATTGAGCTTGATCACTTCGAGGTCTGCTCTTTTTTTAACCATAGCCGGCGAGTGGCAACCTTTAAGATAGCACTTACAAGACCACATCGGGCAGCAACGTCCATGACAATAGGAACCGCTGATGCGATGAACGTCGTCAAAAAGCCAGTTCCAACGCCACCCAAAAAAATACCTGTAACAGTAGCCCCGAAAGCAACTCCGTGTGATAACTTTGAATACTCGAGTATACAGTAGTGAAATTCGGCCTTTAACTATACCTTAAGCTTGGCTACCTGTGTCAAACATCCGTAGTCTGCCCCAGAGTTGGCCACGGTATGAAAGGTAGAGTGTATTTGCTGTGAATACCTGTCTACTTTTGACGTGTCGATCATAAAGGGACCATCCCTTTAATATGGTTATTCAGCCCCATAAATACAACGTAACTACCACACTTGGACTTTGATCATTTCACTTGCCTTAATGTATTGGTATGGCATTTAGGAGTCTCTCGTCTCAAAAACCCAGATCCAGTGTGCCTTCAATTTTAATACCCCATGGGCCATTTTGGGGAGTGTCGCAGGGGCAAACATAGCTAACCAGTAAATGTTGCAGTATTATAGAGTATTCATTTCTCTGAAGAGTCCTTCAAGGTTACCTTATCGTAAACATGAGCTGAGCGGCATCAGAGAATCTTCAACGGGGGAAACAATAAGCCATCCTTATTCTGAGAAAGACATTAAATAGTTGCAAGAGTTGTGTTTCTCCGTCTGGGTTCCCTACGAATACCCACTAGTCCTCGCTCAACAGGTTCTCTCTTTTCCCCACGAGTTCTCCCTTTTTCCAACGAGTGTTTTTGGGTCCAATTAATCCAGAAGGGCCAGAAAGTATAAGCTCTCCCTTAAGACAGGTATGGGAAGCTGGACAACGCTCTCTTGGACTACCCACTTGGTCCCGCTGGGTAACTTTAAGCCATTAGACTTGCTGGTATGCCTACTCCCCGCACCTAAATCGCAGACGTGGATCAACATAAAGTGCGAGAGAAAAGTCTACGATGATGGCTCTATATTGTTCACTGGTCGCGTCGTGATAAATTTCCACAAAGCTTCCCGTAGCGCCAAGGGAAATTTGACAACCTAAGATATAGACGGATTTTGTCGGCTGGGAATCCAAAGAAACACATGTAGCCCATTTGCAAACGCTGTCAACATGTATCTTCATTTCCACAGAACCAGTGGAATAAGAAGATGAGTGTCATGTTGTTGTGATGGAAGCCATCCCTGATCAGATGCCCAAAGTAATATAACCACTCCATTTCTTCGATAAGGTCGTCGATGACGAAAATGTTTTTCTTTGTCGAAGAGAACTCGATTCGCTCTTAGGGAATGCTATTAAGAAGTGTAGCTGGGAGACCTCAATCTCTATAAACGGGGTGACGATCTTGCAATACGCTGGTTGTTCCAGTCTGTGAGCGCAAATGCATAGCACTTAATAGGGTGAATTTTGATGAAGAAGGAGTTTTCATATAAAGGTCATTTTCGCGCATATCACCGGCCCACATATGAGAATTCTTACCGGATACCAGGTATCTAATACCCGGGACTCCATTTGAACGTTACGTTTGTGTTGAGTTACATATATGTTGACGTAGTGAGTTCATATACAGTTTAAGGCAGCGGTGAACAAGATAGCCAAACCACATTCGAAAACTTGACCGAATATAGACGATCAATGCTATAAGCAGGACAAAGCGATACTTCGTCGTAAACTAATCCAAGAGAAACAAAAAAAGTTGAACAGGGTGATTGGATATTGCGAGATTGCGGAACTCACCGTGTTGCTTAGACAATAGAGGATAGCCTCATAGCTTTTGGGGATAAAACAAGTAGAAGTAAGATACCTCTTTCAATTCCTATAATGCTTCTGAGGCGGACAAATATTGAACGACTATCATCCGGTGAAGAAGACCTAGTTGATGCACTGGCTCTAAATCTTAGTAAGCACTGGACTTATACCGATGAAGCACAGCAACAACAGGATAATAGTATTGAGCTACTAAAGCAATCGATAGAAATCACCCAGCAAGGAAGTGGTGAGGAGGCATGGGAAATTTCAAACTAAACAAGGCAGCAGAGAGTTATGCTCGAGAGTTGAAGTAAGCAGAGAGTTATATCGCCTCTCTTAGAGAATATATCTTACTTAGGATACGTAAAAAGGGCGCCGACATTCATCACTCCCAAATAAAGATCGCTCTATTTTCAGGGGCCGCACGGCACAGGAAATTACACCTTCAAACTGGCCGGGACCCTCTCATTACCAGGAGATTGGGAAGTGTTTCTAATTAGCGCTACTATTCCGTATACCAGGTATTACGTTAGAGAAAAGAGCAAACTATTTGTTCTTTCTGGAAAAAAAAGTACGCTTAACACCAGGGGGCTACGACTCTTTGCCCATGGTAATGGATGCAATTATGCAATTAATAAGCTTCTTGAAAACACAGGTCTCACGGTAATGCTGAATGCAGCTACGATGAGAGAATCCATCTCGATAACTACCAATAATAACCTTTCTGTGTCCTTATTTGAGTTGGTTTTCAAGGAGGGAAAAAACGAAAAACTGAAAACCACGTCAACCCCAACCTTGTGGAAATAACGGGAGGGATAAACAGACCCCTTGTCTTCGTGATTATCATTGAGAAAACGAATTTAGGTTGTTCACGCTTCTAGCAACATTTGCACTTTGAGATGCTAATCCTAGTAACTGGTCGACTGGATGACTAGTGATCCTGACTACGAAGCTCATTAATTGCATACAAACTCGTTCCAATTAATCGACGTCAATGTCAGAGACACACACGTCAAAAGCATAGACTTCAACAATGCGACCTAAGCATTTAAAGTATTTGAATAGGTATCCATAAAACTAAATGTGTGTCACAGTTTTACCTGATAAAAACACGAAAACCCGCCACCTTCCTCATCGTTATACAAGCTGGCGAAGAACTACACAACTATTTCCAAGAAGGCAGAGGCAGAGGCCCCGTACAAAAAGCGTTACCAGGGCCGCTTTTCCAACAGCTGAACAAACGGTGACAGCGGTACTCATATTAAAGGGGCCTCTGAAACAGAGATTCAATTCTGCGGTTCAAACAGTAATCACTAAGGAAAACCTCATGCACACAGCTTGTTTAGGAATGTTACTCTAATTGATAAATCTGAGCCAGCCATATCCAATCTCGACGTTCAGCGAGACCCCTGCCAAACAATGCTACTCACGCTACTGTGGAAGAAAAAAGAAGCCCTTAGTGGACACACATGCGGACATTATGCGCTATGGTTCTGCAAAATCAATGCAAAAAAAGGATAGGAAGGTTTCGGCCCTGACAAAATGGAAAATGATCCGCTCATCCAGCGTCTTGTAAGACTGTAAGCTACATCGACCTATTTTTTCTGCATTCCTTATGAGTACGCTCATTTTAGCACTGACAGGAGAGGCTAGGTGATAGCACCGAGCAGTGGAGCGAGTACAGATAGAAAACCAGCTCCATACTGCCCATTTCTTAAAGTACGGTACAATTTTCTATGATGGCCAACGTACAAGAGCGTCTAAATTGCTTTTGCTTTGGTGATCTGTTGGCTTGCTAAACTTACCACTGACTACAACCTTGGCTATGTTTTGCTAGAGTGGATCGAGAGGTACTGGGGCCTTTTTAAGCACGTAATTTTGGTCATTTTTGCTCCAGGGGTTAGCTTCATCAAGTGGTACCGGTGTTTTCGGTGCAAGGCATTATTTGAGGCATCTTATACATATCCACATGCTTGCGATCAGTACAATATAACATGACTCTTATTGACTACCTCTACTGCACAATGGTACTAGTCGGCTAGTGCGCCCGGAGAAATAAATTCTCGGAACTTTTGCCCACACTTTAATAGACGTTGCCCAAAAGTATCTAGATCTATGGTGCCAAGACGTGGGGACGGTTTTGCTGCTTGCTATGATGGTTTTATCCACTGAGCTTACGAATCGCCAAGTATCCACTGGACAACTAGCTGAACACACTCGATCAGCGTGTTGGAGTCTGATCGGTCTACTTGAATAGAAAAAATGGCTTTGTTGTCATAGCCGGCAATGGCCGAAAAGAAAGACAAAAACAAGCAATTGACGTCTAAAACGTTTGATATAGTTCTCAGTAAAGCTTACTATGGCCCTGGAGGTTTACAGGATCTTAATGCGCTTCATTCGAGACTACCAAAAAAAGTAGCCTCAAAGGAGACCGCATAAAGCAGTCTTCGCTCATTTTAGAGATAATCGACCCAGTGAACTACGCCAAGCCGAATTTTTATTCTTAAACACGGTCGCCAAGCGTACAAATATGCATTGAATTGGTAGATGAGGCATCTCGTTACAAAGCTGCCAGATCATTAACATTGAAATTTGCGAAGGAATTAAGTAAATAAGTATTCTTTATTTCAAATTCGAACAATTTACATCTATTTTCAAAAAATAACAACTAATTTAAACCAATTCATTCATTCATTCATTTATTTAACGTTGGTATAATTATATAATAATAAACACTAATGTAGACCAACAAATTTTTAAAATTTTTTTGTATGTAAATTATAAAACAAAAACACGTAAAGAACTAATTAACGACATATCGGACATGTACATGATTTGCAGATCCATGCCTTAAAGACAAAGATTTCCAGGTTTTGTAGCGTAGGGGGAGACTATTCCAAAAAAAAACGCTTTAAAAATAAGTGAGTTTGTGCCATAACTAGATGTTCTTGCAGGTGGGAGGTTCAAAATAAAAGAATTTCTAAGAATATATGGTACATCTTTTAAGGAAAAACAATCCCACATTAGTTCGGGATTTAGTTTGTTGACAGATTTATATGTTTCTGTCATTAGACTCTGTAAATGTTTTTCAT
>JAUZNK010083066.1:0-13041 GCA_035046665.1 Euphysa ruthae | reverse complement strand
CACCAAATGCAAAAAAATAAAAAGCATTATGTTACCTTACCAGAAAGTTATTTCTGCACCTTTTGCGAAGTTGTAAATATTAAAATAAATTACTTATTTTCAAGATTTAAAATCTACAAAACAGCTCTACGACATCTACACTCAAGCTATAAAGGTCGCAAGAGAATCATAGCACGCTACCACGCTCTTTCGAATTTAGAAGAAATTTTAAACTCGATTCCAGGCCCCGTAATCCAGCTTGTCACTTATAAAGAAATTAATTAAACCCCCTGATTTGCGCAAAAACTGTCCCCATTTGAAAATATTTTTTTACCGTAGAATATTTCAGGAGTGCGTACCTTGCGATTGACATCCCTAGTAGTAGATGCAACAAAATCATTCTTAAAAAGATAATGTTATAAATGAATCCAACTGCAAAATGTGAATAATGTAAATACAATTGAAACTGTAAGTACAGAAGATAGTAATGACAATACTGTAAATAACGAATTAACACTGACTTCTACTTCAACGGCTCTAACTAGAATGAGTTCACGAGTTGATTCTGTTGAATCTTACTGAGTCAAACCTTTCTGGTTATTGACTCATTGGTGTGGAAATACTTTGTCATGCTTATATTCTTTGGTGTTGACTTGAATGTAACAATACCAATAGCTTAATACTCAGTGAGGATGCTTCTTTAAAAAAGGACACATTCCTCCTCATTATATGTGAAATGTTCGATGTCAGCGGCGTGTTTACGCTTAGTCAACTTAGTCGGCCGGCTAAGTGAAAAATTTATTTTAGTTAACTTAGTTACTTAGTTATTTAAGTTATTTTCTAAAAGTACTATTGCATAGATTATTGCTGAGAAATTAAGGTTTTCCAACTTAAAGTAAAAAATAATTAAAATAAAAGATTTTTGAAGTCATCGTGTATGGACTATTTAATTATCCAATGCGAAGGAAGGCAACTGAAAAATTATGATGTAACTGCGCCATTCATTTACCATATATTGTGTGTTTTGACTTATCTAACCTAGTCTCCTGACGTATGTAATCAGCGCATTGTTTGGCTTAGCTATCTGAATGACTAAGACGTACAGTTTTACTACACTGAAAACAATAGCCAACTTTGGTGTCGTTTCTCGTAAAAATAGAATTTTAAAAAACTATTTTTGGTATTTCAGCTTCTGTCTGGCTCGGCAATCACTAGGTTGAAATTATGAGAAGTAATGAATTCACTTGTTCAAGAGTAGAATTAATTTATTAATTAACTAATTAATATGCTGCCCTTAAAAACACCTTCATCGAGTTACAAAACTCGTTGGACAATTGGATCAGGATGCTTGAGCCAATTGTTCACAAAAAGCTGCTAAAGGATCGTGCTGGTGAAGCATTAACGCCTCTAAATGCTTCTACACAGATGGAACCTTTTATTCCCCTTCCTTTTGAAATCAAGCCGGTTAAGACATACTCTGAATATTCGCATCCTTTCCAATGACACTAATATTATCACGAACTAGATATAACTGAGTAGGTGCTATAGTATGCCAGGAGGCTGGGTAAATAAATGGCATTAAGCCCGATGTGTGTGGCAAGCCTACAGAATCTTTTTTCAATCAAATATATGTTTTGTATTAAACCTGTTCTTTACCCACACCAGTACCAGAACTATATCATGAATGAATGAATATATATTCAAGTAATTTTTAGCGCATTTATTGATTATTTGGACTAGATTTTTCAGGTTTGTCGTTTATCAATTATGAAATCAATTCTTTGAACCAGCTGACCTCCATGCATATAATATATACCGTACAAGTATTTCTTTCAATCCACATTAATAGCCTTTTAACTTTAAATTATATTTAAAAAAATATATATATATATATGAAAAGTAATTACATATTTTCATGTAGCCCCAGGCCAACCGTACCCGCCTCAGAAAACATTACTTCTATTTTAGAAATTCACATTTGACGCATATTGTAAAAGCAATTTTCTTGACCAAAATGATAACAAACCCAAATGAGTACGGATTTTTCACTTTTATCCCTTAGATCTAGCAGAGAAAAAAAAAGTTCTTGATCTCTAATTTCTAAGTTCTAAGTCTCTAAATAACTCCGGTGTATCCATATTTTTAACTGCTTGTGGTATTTTTTTTTTTTCAATTACAAGGTGTCCTAATGGCATATAAGTTTCATAATATTTTTCCATGATTGTAGCACTTTATGCAGCAACAAGTCGTCCAAATACAATGTTTTTACCCGTACAACGGTGAAATAGAATATAGGAAGGCTGTTAATCAAGTCGTTCAACCTCAACCGTTAAAAGTGCTGCTTATATTCTGTTTTCTTTACATGTATTTTAAAATTTAGACCCAGTCACTTTGCACCGTTGATACGGACGTTGAAACGTTGAAACGTCAGGCTGTCAGTAATGTGTTCAACTGATGAGAGAAAGATAAAACTTTATCCTTCAATCCAAGTGCATTCTACTAAATACATGCTGTTTCAAAAGTAAAATTCAGTTTGTTTGCTCAAAAACATTGCGAACGACTGCTACCGTTAAGTTGGGCGCTCTGACATATCGTAATATATACCAGTTTTTCGTTCTTCCTTTGTTTTTACGAATGATAGTCAGAACACTCAACAACATTCCATTTCCGAATCTTTTTTTCCGATGTGGGATCAAGAATATGAGCAGCAAGGACTGATTCAGTAGTGTCTGTAGTGTCAGTAGTGTCTGTAGTGTCTGTAGTGTCTGTAGTGTCTGTAGTGTCTGTAGTGTCTGTAGTGTCTGTAGTGCCGTCAATTCATAAAAATTACAATTTTCCTGATCAAGTAGATATTTATGATTTACGGGAATATAAGAAAGGAAAAAGTGAAGAAGAAATTTTTTATCTTGTAGGTAAAGTTATCACTCCTGATGACAGTTATGACTATCTTGTAAGCTCAGGTAAATTACGAAAATTTAGACCTAAGTGGTTAAAAGATTATCCTTGGTTACGTTATTATCCACAGAAATAGGGGATCTTGTTTCTGAGAGGAGTTTTGGTCTTGAATTACAAGACTCGATCTTCGATACAGCAATTATTTACTCTACCTCTTAATCTTTGAAGGGTTTGATTATCAGACTCTGATGCTTTCAGAATATAAGTACGGCATATTCGTAAATTTTTTACAAACAAAGTAACCTTTTTTAATTGTACCAGAGCCTGCCCTGCCCATCTATATGTTAGAATCTCAATTTAGGAGGGTTAGAAATTTCCGGCTAACATTTATTTATTATGTATGACATGAGTTTGGGGGTTGTTTATCTCCTTTGTGTGAAACAGTAAAATAAAATGTTTCTGTTTCTTTAAACTAGATTGGCACAAGGTTCTTCTTAGGAAGTGACCGGATTAGGTCTGTAGTAAATATTGGTATTCCAGAGTATAGATTTTTTAAGGAGTTTATGTTAGGCTTGCACAGAGAAAGGGATCTTCCTGCAGGGAGATGAAAAAGTGGAAAATTGAATTATAGGATTTATGGATTGTCAGGTGGAAAATAGGTTGATTGAGCATTTTGAGTTGCTCAGGCCTGATAAAAGCGAATCTGCTGACATCTGGCTGGAAAAGGTGTTAAGGCTCTTGTTGTGAAACCTGGTGTCAAAATATCTGTTTGTTATGACCGCGCCCATCGAATTGGGAGCGAAGAGCTGCCCAGAAAAAATTATGCACCACGTGACTGTACGCTAGAAGTATCACTATTTGCGTACCGTTTAGGTGTTTGGAGTGGAATGGAAACAAAAGTTTTAGTCAACTTTATTCACGGCTTCATCATTTTCCTCAAACTCATGCGTAGTTGAGAGATCTCCTGATTCACTCGCAAATGAAAGATCTTCATTTGTCTCCGCAAATACTACGTTTAGGTACGCATACCATTTTGGCTCTATAAATATATATATACATTGTTTGTGACATTTGATTAACATGTCCAGTGAAGTTTCGTGACATTTGGTTCACATTTGCAGCGAAATGCCGTATATCTGCCTTCTCTATTGAAAATTTTTTGACATTTATTTACGTGTTTTCATTTTTGTTTTTTAACTTTATAACTTCTCTAATAATATAATAATAAAGTAATTGTTCTTCAATAACCATGTATAAACATTGTTCGTGACATTTGGTTCGCGTATGCAGTAAAAACTCACAAAATTTACATTTTTTTCCTGCATTCTCTATTAAAATTTATTCGACCTATATTTACTCTTGTTATTGTAGACTACGTCTGGTTTACATATGCAGTAAAATGTTGTAAAATTTGATATTTTTTTAATTGCCTGTCTTCTCTATTTTACATATTTTGAGCTTTTATTTACTGTTTTTATTCTAGACTATCTTTCGTTAAGTGTTTAAGTGATTCTTTCATTGACATACTTTCTTTTGATGTTTATGTGCCTTACAAAATTATCATAACAATATTGTTATGTTAGACAAGAATTGTTAGTAAAAGGTTGTTACTTAGAAATAAATCGTAGTTTGCCGCTATGATTGTTCATTATTGCCTATTGATTAAATTCCTTGTGTTGTTAGAAATATAATTTTTAGGTTGTGTTTAACACAATGCTAAGAATGTGTGCCTTGCTTAGCTGCTGCACAAACTATAAAAACCAAATTAGTAAAAATACCGAAATTTTGTCGGCAGTCCGAATATCCCATTGAAAGAGAGTGCTGGATCATAGTAGTTCCAAATGTAACTTCGATTGTCACAAAGGAAACTGCTGTGTGCAGCTTGTATTGGCCTGATGATGCGAAATTGATTACAGTTCAAAGACGTCATCACAGGCCAAAGAATGTCCTATGTGTGGCCGAGTGTTCTATCATTGTATGTTCCAACTCTTCCACCTCACAAGCAACCTACAAAGGGTTCATTTAGATCTGCAAGAAACAAACTTCAAACTTGCTTAACACCTGACACAATTTGCAGCTTTGAAAAATGAGTGGATCACTGAACAGCGAAACTTAAATCATCCAGCGCTTTTGGCAATGAGAAGTTGATAATTCAGTGTTGCAAGTTAATTCAAGGAATTCTTCTCTTCATGGTGATTATTCCTTCAGATGAACAATTCGAATGTTTCCATTGGAGTGTCAAATTTCACATACCAACCTTGTCCAAAAATTGAACTGTCAGAGTTGATTAATGGTCAATTATCTATGAAATCCTTCATTATCTCCCTTATTTGGAGTTGGATTCCAAAAAAGAAGTTCTTTTTCAGCAACGCTGTGCCATGGGCTCAATCCGAGTTGCATATAAACTTTTAGTTTAACTTTTTATTTTTTATTTTGCCATCTCAACAGCTCTCTATTCCAAGCTAAGAAATGATTTCAAACTTCCATATGTAACCACACTTGCCAGAATAACGTCTACAGTATGGGAAATTTACGAGCATTGTTTTGACGTATCTTTACTAATCAATGTGGAACAAAACCGAAAGCATTGTATCTTGCTGCGAAATGAAGTGCACATAAAGAAAATGTTACTCTACAACAGTAGCAATGTTTAACAGTGGACAATACTAGCGCTCTTGCAAACACAATGTTGGGAGCCAAGCTTGTCTGCTTAATAGGCGGTCCAAAGGTACTTATTAAAATACTCCCTGTGTTCAACTTGACATTTCCATTCTTGTTTGTGCAGATTTAACGGTAAAGATTTCAATTGACGCTGCTTGTGCGACACTGAGTGCAACCATTTTTAATGGAAACAGAGTCATCCAGGCTTTCTTCAATAAATTTGACATTATTTCTGGTTGGCAGTCAATGGGAAGTATCTATTATATGATTTTTTTACATTTGCTCAAGAACATACGCAACTCGTGGTTTACCGAAAAGACAGGTGACCTGATATTTGAGGATGATCGCACTCAAAGGGTGGCCAAGTGGATTGATCTGAGAGAGTTATACAGGGAGGAAACAGAAAATATTTTGAAATTATAATACTTAAATAAGGTTGCTGTTTTCCCTAACCCTGTGGAATGTCAAAAATTATCAACTTGTTTGAAAGTATTTTCTGAGAAAACCCTCGCTGTTCTTCGTACATATCCATCCCTTAGTTAGAATGAAACAAAGGATACGTCCATTTTTATTTCTAAAGTGTTAAATTAGTGAAAAACCTATAAACATTACCACATATTAAGCCGATGTACAATACAAGGACCTATCGGGAGCACTAGTAGTGAAGAACGGAAAAGATGAACACTTAACAAGTATTAAACAGTTTTGTAACATCGCACTTAATATGGTTATTTGACAACTTGTAACACTTAGAAAAATCCCTTTCTTCTGAAAGAAAAGGTCACTGGTGCAAATTGCTGGGTATATGACAAGACAGGATATTTCTGGCAGTGAGTTTGATTCTAACCAATCAACAATCAGATTCTCCTTTCACTGCCTATGGGCAGTTCACAAAAAATTTTGGACAGTGGAGGCCTCAATGCTCCATCTTATATGGCTTGTTAATGGAAAATATTTTGTTATCTTCGAGTTTGTGAAAGAAAAATTATGCAGAAAATCTATCAACCATTTTTATATTTGTTTCAGTCTTCTTTGATTTTGACATGAAACAAAAACATTGCATTATCCTCATCAATATTCCTTTGAACACGTTCTGCAAAATGGCAACTCCAAGAGAAGAAAAGGAGGTGAAGCAGAAAGTTGCAAAGCTCTCCAACTGACTTCATCAATCTTTTACTTAGTTCTTATAGTTATATATTTTGTGGGCTGTCACCCGCTATTTTGTAAATAGTCAACTTGGTGTCAACAAATAAGTGTTTTCTTTGTTGTAAAGGATATCAGGTTTGCATCTTAAGCTCTCTTCCAAAATATCCAAAAAGTGTTTTATTTCTACTAATTTACAGTAGGTTCCCATACCTTATGAAGAGGCCTGTAGTAAAGATCGCCATGTTCACATCCACTTGCATAAGTAGGCTTCCAGTATGTGCCAATTTGTACCGTTAAGTCATTTATTTCGTTTTTTAGCAGACATCTAAGACCAATCCATATCGTGAGATGGGTAAAACTCATACCCATTGCTGCAATGCCACAATCAAGTTTTTACCTTAAATATATGGGTAAAGCTTAAAAGCAATGGATTGAGGAGGTTTAAAAGTTCTATTAGACAGCTTGGTTATTTGCACCATCTTTTCTGTAACGTTACTTTCGACTCTTTAACAACATTGAAATTTTTTTTATTTCTTCAACTTTTTTATAAAGGTATTGATGCGTTTTTAAATGATACATCTGAAATTTATCTGTCAATTATTTTTTTATGAATTTTTTATGTTTTTAGCAACATCTGATATTGTTTCCATAGCAACTGATTCAACAACTGAATATTGCTCAAATTGCTCACATTTTTATGATAATCGTTTTGAGGTATTGGCATATTCATTTAGTAAGTTTTTCAATGCCGGGATATTCATGTAATCGCATTCTCGTTGTATAAATTATCATAATAAAACTGACATTTCCAGGGAGCTTATTTTGAAATTAATAGTATTTATACACAAATTAATATAATTAGTGCCCCTACCTCCCCCTTTCCGAAACAAACGAAGCAAAAATGTTATTACATTACTTACTCCCTACAATAATTGTATTATTTTAAATAGGAATATTTTCTGTGACCAAATTTGCAACTAAAAGCGATCTTAATTGCATACTACATTGTTCTTGTCCTGAACTTTTTTTTTTTCGATGAAATTTACAAAAATTAACAAAGGACATAAATAAAATATTATAAAGAGTACAGTAAACCTAACAACCATTGAAATAAAAATAATAGGTAAGCTAAAGGGAAATAATTCAAGAAAAAGCGGTAAATTAAATCTCCATGATTCTTTTAAAAAAAAAGAGAACATACGGGTCAATCTTTTCATTACCATATAAGTAACATATGCACTATATTTGCATCACAGAGATTTGATATACTTTCAAATAGTTCATTCAATTAATTCAAAGTTGCCAAAGAGGAGTATTCTGTTTTGAGTAAACAAAGAACAGCTTAGTAAGAGGTTTTCATATTCTATATGCTTAATATTCTAAGATTCCACAATTACAAATAGAAACAAGCGTATCAGTAAAGTTATAACAATATTTATGCTCTTTTAGGTGACTAAAGCCAACTCTTAAATGAGTGAAAAACATTAAACCACGACGATCTTTTATATTAAAGCATTGCCTCAGGACGAATAAAATGGAGAAGGGATTTCTTTGAAAGGCAAACGGATATGTATTCCCTTATAAAAAGGATCAAGTTCATTCTTTTGAATCATTCTTTTGAAAATCCATTCCTTTGTAGAAAATCCATTCTTTTGTAGAAAAAGGAAAAAAAAAATAGTTACTAAAATAGGTGTTTCGAGAAACAAAAACTTTAAAACATTACGAAGATAAAAATTTCGAGACTGAACAAACGTAGGTAAAAAATTTATTAAATATTGAGGAAAATTAACTCACACAATGTCATAAAAGATCCACAAGAGATCCTTGTTAAGATCACTTCAACTTTTTTTTACGCAATTTACTATAGAGAAGACGTATCGTCAGTAAAAAGTTTAGTCGATGAAAACAAATCATTTAGCAAGTCATTGATATAAATAAGAAAAAGCAAATGTCCTAAGACAGAAACCCGGGGGAGCTACAGCAGTTACATAATTCCTTCATGAATTTATACCGTTTACCCTTGTTTTTTATTACGCAAGTAGTTCACCACAGTGTTAAAAAAGTTTTCATTTACACCATTTTTAAGACGCGATGCATATTTGATATAAACAACTGTTGATCCACGGTGGTTCTTTCGCTTTTCATGTCAAAATTTCATGAGGTAACAAGTTCCTAAAGACATTTAAAAGAGTTTCAGTGAAGATATGCACTCGCTGATTGACCCCAACACCATCAAAAGCCCTCTGCCAACCAAAACCATCAATGCTTTGCCTAATGAGATTTGATTGTTTATTTTATTGTCTTTCTTAAGTGAGATAGGCAGAATACCTTAAAATTGATTTTACCAAAGATTATTTGATGGTGACATATATCTTTAGGAGATGGTAAAAAGTCATTTTCTAGGAAGAGATTTGGTTGAGTTGTAAAAAAAAGATTTATTTTCATGACGCTATCATAATTATGTACCCTGGATAATGGAATTTTCATTTCACCAACTTTAAAATTGCTCACACAATCCTTACTGACTGATTTCTCAACATTAACAGCAAATATGATTGGTCCATTTGTGTGCCGTGACTAGAAATATGATTGGTCCATTTGTGTGCCGTGACTAGAAATCTATTATTCTTATTGTTGTTGTCAGCGTTTCTTTTCCGCTAATTTACAGTAGGTCCCCAAAAATTTTGTACCATCACCTCATGAAGAAGTTTTTAGTGGCGATCGCCATGATTTGGAGGCAATGTCATCGAAATTTCAATAGCATTTTTGTTGATTTATCCGTAATATTTTTGTTTTTAAAATTTTTTATGAAGTGATGCGCAGTGAACACAATAAGTACCTAGAAAACTTTAAGAAAGTATGAGACAGTCCGAAAATCGAGATTGTGTACGGATATTTACTTTGAAGAAAAAATAATGTTTCGTGAAAGCTCGGACTCTTCATGATCTAGGCAGGTTGATTCTAATTTTCATCTGCATGTAATTTTAAATGTATTATATAGTTTACTATATTCTTCAGAAGTTTTGATATTAATTATATATATATTGATGAAAATCTCCTATTTAAAATTTATCACATCAACAGGATCAAAATGACCAGTTTTCAAAATATTTTTCCTTTATTCTTTATAAACAGACAGTTTTTTCTGTTCTTTATGCAAACTTGCGTAGCATTTGTCGTTCCAGTCAGAGTAGCATACCCTTCCATGCCATGCTTTGTCCATTACCCATGTTTCAGGTTTAAAATTAAATATTAAGCAGTTGCCTTTCATATCTTGCACCCATGGTGTTACTTCGTAAGTATAAGCGAACGCCATGCACTTATCTGAGTCAACGCAATATTTCCTACAAGATTTCCTCATGACACCTTGATTCAACGGGTTCATCGTCATGTAGATAGATGCATTATCGCTTGGTTTCATAGTGCATTGATGGTTGTAACATCTTGCTGCCTGTGTATCTCTAGCATTGATGGCAAGCCAAATTATAACAGTCAAAAATATTTTCTCAAACATCTTCAGTAATATCTTTAAATTTAAAATTAAATTTGAATGAATTTTTCTAAATGCATATTTTAAATATTAACCACATCTTATCGATGAAATTTTTGTAATTTTCTGTATAATTGGTTTTTGTTTTCCTTCACTTGTTGAAAATACTGTCAAACATAAGGCTTCAAACAAATGCGCGACAGCATAATTTTTTATGCTTAATGTAATGTGAAAATTCTCTGTTTTTCTGCAGATGCAAAGCTAGCTGTAGCCTTTTTTATATTTTCATTTTGGATGCTGGAAATAACAATATGGATGCTGGAGATAACATTATGGATGCTGGAGACAACATTGTAAACGGAATTCAGCACACAAATCATTGTATCCATACTTGTGTTGATATTTCTTCATTTGAATCAATATTCACGCATACGAATGGTGTTTTTTTTTAACATTGAAACAATGACAAAAAAAATATAAAAAGACTGGTTTTAGATAATAAATATTAGATATTAAATGTAAGGTATTAAATAATAGATATTAAATATTAGATATCAGCTATCAAATAATAATATTAAAGATTTAATAGAACATTAGCTAGTTGACATAATTTTAAAAGAAATGTTCAAAAAAATTCTGTAAAATTTACGATTGAAATGGCAACAACTTAGTAAAAGTTCACGTTTTAATAAAATGATAATTCACATAATCTTTGAAGCAATCTCGGTTCATAAGTTGGAGGAGCTCATAACATCCTGCATAAGCTGCGCAAAGATCAACCGGAAACGAGATATTCTTTTAAAAATATATTTAAGTGATATATATCCTGATGTATCATTCTTAATCAGCACCCTCTTTCAACATTCTTCGAAGCAGTCAAACTCATGCAAAGAGAAGACATCAGTGAAACACGTATCGTTAGAGTGTAGAATAAAAGGTCCTAAATTCAACGAGTGGGTTTAATTATCAAATTTAAGTTCCATTCAATAGCTGGCCTTACGAAATAGTTGCCTCCAGATTGGCAGTAAATCCCAAACTTTCCAGCAAAAATATCTAATAAATATGATATTTAGTATTCTTGGAATATTCTTAAAAAAAAAAGTTCAAAAAGTTAAATCAACAAACAGAAAAGTATCTCCTTGCCCTCTCACGACATCCTTGATGTTGAGTATGTCCTAATTGTATACAATAGTCATAAATGAATTCACATAGCAACCAACTCAACCGAGCTTTGCTAGGGTTCCAATCTTCTCCGAAATTCCATGAAGCTGCCTGCAACTGTTTTGTCATCTTAAAAATAATATTTTAACTAATATCAATGTCTTTCATAGCTTTGTTACGCCATACCTTGATAAATAACGAACTTTAGCAACAATTTAAAACCATAAAGAATAACTATAGTTTTGTATTTTGTGGCAATTACCCCCTGGATAATTGCCCCCTCGAAAATTGTCCCTCGGAGAATTAACGTCTAGGATTAATGCTCCCGGATAATTTCCCACCCGGTAATTCCCCCATTGAGAAAATATTAATTTCGCCTTTTAAAAGTATCAAACTTTTGTTTAAGCGATGAAATACAGCAGTTGTTCAAGGTTGTGTTTTAACAACTATACAACTGTTGATAAAACGCCGACAATTTAAAGTATTTTAGACTACCCCAGTCAAAAGAGCTATAGCTAGAATACCAAAGAGTTCTAAAAAACAACGAGAATTATTTGATTAAAGGGACACATTATGGCTTATATGTGCTTATTGGAATAAAGGATATCTTGGAAATGCTATTTATCTCCTTAAAGTTAAAATTAAAATGGGCAATTTGTAAAAATAAATAGTCGAAATGATAATTTAAAGCAAAAAATACTTAGTTCAAAAACAGTCACTGAAAAACAACCTCGAAGTTTTAAATTAATTAAACGAAAATATGAGGTTTCCAATCTTATTGTCAATTTATCAGAATGTATCGACATAGCACGAAAGAAAGTTTCTAAATCGGAAGAAGCAAATGTTAAAAGAAAACGAAAACGAGCACAATCTTATGCCAAAAAGAACAAGTAACCTGGTGATTTCCCCCTAGAGTAGAGTCTACCGTAAAATCCTCCTGGTTAATTCCCCCATTTATTTAGTCCATATAATGATTTTAAGTCCCATACACCACAAAAAGCGGAAATAATATAACACTTGCGAAAACCATATATCAACACGATATAGCAAAATTTTAAAGCGATAAAGGTTTTAAAGTTCTTTTCTAAACTCCATTAGCCATGATGAAGCTCTCTCTTTATTTGCTTTTCCAAATTACAAACTAGTTAGTCAACCGCGTGTTTCTACACAAGGTGGAGAAACATAGTTACAAGTTTTGAATAAACACATTTCTAAGTTAAAAAAACAATATGGTAAATTGACTAATAATACTGATTATTGGTAAATCCGGAAAGAACAGCGTTTTCTTTTCAACATACATACCGCAAGATTCTGACATGAACATATAGCGTATGTAAGAAGTTAGAACATTCTAAAATAAGAAAAAGATATTTTAAAGCAAGCCTCTGCTATTACATAACCAAATTTATAGCGGCTTTCTATAAAAAAACAAGCAAAATGGAGTTCATCATTGCACAATAATGTCAGCTTTTAAAAAATGAGTATTTGAGAAGATTCTTGCCAATGACGATAAATGCTACAAGTGTGTATTGCGTAGCAAAGATGGAAAATGCAAGGTATTAGTTAAATCAGATGAAAACAAGTTCGAAGGGCAAATGAACGAAAATGCGCACGCCCCATCACAAGAAAAGTTGGAAGTAACTAAAGTCAATTAATAGAATTGTCCAAACAGATATACCACAGCAAATGCTTGGTACTGAGCTGGCATA
>JAUZNK010083055.1:0-13042 GCA_035046665.1 Euphysa ruthae | reverse complement strand
TAGGGCTATAGAACTTACTGTTTATATTTATTTCTTGAAATTTTCCTCGGTCTAAAACAGGCCATAAAGATTTAATGCAAATTTGTAATTAGGTCTATGCTTTATTCCCTCCTTTGTCTACGCAATTATTTATCTAATTTTGTGCTAAGCAATCTATCTCTAAAAATACTATTGATGGCTTTTTGCCCACTTACACAGCGTATAATAAAATATGGTGTCATATTTGTTTTGCTTAATTTTGTTTAGGGAAACAAAGTTGTTAAAGGGTTTTAACCTATATTTCTTAGTTCAGATTATTCCGCAGCCCTGCTATATATAAAAATTTTATGTGCCTAATACAAAGAAAAAACTATTTACATCAGAGTATACACAATTTTCTTTAAATTTGACAAAAGAAAATCTAACACACGTCATGACGTATGTGACATGTTTTGTGTGACAATGTATACAAACACTATAAATTTGAATTTATGATTTATTTAAAATTAGTTCTTTCCTTAATTTAAATTGAAATTCAAATTTAATTTAATTTTAAATATTTAAAAAAAAATTTGGTATGATGTACCAATCCAATAATTTATTATGGCATCTTATCTTGTGTTTGTTATCTTATAAATCATGGAGGAAATGTCAAGGAATAGAATCTCATAGGAAAATTCAGACGAAAAATAACAGTTGCATATTTTTGACATCTTTATACATTAACTATACCGAAAAAAATTGTCATTTTTCTAAACCGTGAAATACCTGTTTTGGTACCCTTTTTAATTTGGGCCCAAGTCTGGCGCCTGAAAAAAAATCCAAATATAATCATGCCATATATAATCATTCTGTAAATAAAGTCTTCTCAATATATGACAAATAAACTGGTAAATGACTGTATCATCATAATATATTTTTCTAAACAATTTTACAATTGTGTTTTTATACTAAATCATAATCCGTATACTAACTATACACAGCAATGTTCATTTACCTACACAGTAGCACTACCTGCTTCATTTCCAACGTTGATGTTCAAACAGCTCTCCTTTTCCCAACATATAAATAATTCGGTGCACAAAAAATTTACGACACATTTACCATCTGCTCGATTGGCATTAGGATAAACTGCAACCACATTTAACAAGTTTGATCACTGCATCGGGGCTGGTTGAATAGACATTTTTTTGGCACAACGTACCCATTTTTGTCATATTCCCAACCATAATATATGAACAATGGGAAATTTAGATGTGGTACAATATCCTGAAACCAAATCGTAGATTGAAAGTGAGCATGTTTATTAGCTAATTGTAGATTCAAGCAAGAATATTAGCTGGCTTTTTGTTGAACAATGAAGCAATGTTCCTTCAGGTGCGAATAGAGATCGTGGTACAATTGAGAACTCATGAGTAGCCACACATTGCTGTCTATTCCAGGTCTTATTTGACCTATTATTAACATTTGCGCGAACGAAGATCTGTCTTTTTTTAACTCTACAGTTTCATTTTTAACAACTGTTTTAATTTGCTTTGCTTAAGATATTTATACATGAAAATCTTTGCTTTTTTCATTGGATCCCATAAATATACTTTTCAAACGAATCAATTAGCCGATTTGTATAATCAAGCTGCCAAGCTGTCATTGATTTGTTTAATGCGTGATATTTTGTTTTTAACTTTGTTGTGAAAATCAGATAAACCTACTGCTTCTTCCAGAAGAAATTGCATTGTTGGAGCAATTAAGAAATATCTGTCATAGGCATTGTTATTTAAAGTTATTCTGTAACGTTCATCGACCTATTGATTTGTTCTAAAGCGTAATCTGCTCCTACTACACAAAAAGGAATTTGATTTTTGTGGACTACCCAATTACCTGAAAACAGATTATATACATGATCTGATTATCATTATGTATATATATTTCTAGGCAGTATTAACTTTGCGTGAATCATGTACAAAAATTATCATACCGTTTTGGAATTGGGAGTAAATTTCTGGATCTGTCGAAAAACTGAGGAACAATGCAAATGATGCCAAAACACCTGAACTAACAGCTCCAGTTTCATACAATGACCACAAAATTTTGGAAAATCAGTTAGCAAATCTTTCTAATATCACTACCAAATAATGTTGGTGTCAAAATCCTAGAACAATTTAAAACAGGAATAAGTGGTCAAATCCCACTGAGTGAGGAAACTAACAAATTAGTAATAAACTTTTTTTAGACCAGACGATATATGCTACACTATGCCAGGTATGAACAATGAAATGATGGTATGGAAATCATTATTTAACGTTGTTTCTTAGGGAGGTGTATCAAATATTCTATAGACGAGACGAGAAAGTGTATTTCTAATGAAAAAAAATAATAAAACACCAGTTGATCAATGTAAGTGCAAAACCGATGAGAACTTTTTCTTGTTACTAAAAGCATTTAAACTGTCTTATGAAGATTTTGGGACACTTACTTGTGTGACACTGAATGTGACCCATCTTGTTGGCAAAATTTTTGAGAACTATAAAGATTAAGCAAAACTTGAGATAGCATTAAAACTGGAGTAGTTGATCAAATATAGACTATGGGAGTCAAAAGAATATTAAACCATTGATGAAAATAACCAAATAAAAAAATATTGCAAAAATGTTACCTGAATGAAGCTTGTGTTGGTGAGGTACTAGAAGTACTACAATAAAGGTGGGGAAGAACATTAAATCATAAATATTAAATTAATACATGCAGTAGAGTTTGAAATTGACAAAAAGAAAAAGTCAACTTGAATACTCCAGGTAGATTTTGCTATGAACTATTCATGCGAGTTACCTTAAATACAGCAATTTAAGTCAATTTGTTTATTGCTCTCCCCACAAGGACTTTTTGTTGCCTTTTTTGGGGGATTTCTCTATGTCTTTTTGTCTGTGTTTGCTAGTTTTTTAAATTATAATAGTCGAGATATATATTTGTAATTATAGGGTCACTTTCTAGTCATGTGTACTTCATTCTTGGAGTAAAAAAGTGCCTATATAGCTTTTAGCTCTTAATATCAATTTACCAAGTTCTCCAAATTTTTCTGCCTGAAAATTATTGTTATTTTTGATAGATGTTCAAGGACACGTGGACAAGGACACGTGGACAAGGACACTAGTGTTTGAACACTTACACAAACTAAACTGAATTAATTTTAGTATGGCTCTCCCTCATAGCGGCACCGTTTTTGCTAATTCGTTGTGCAGTTTTGACCAACTTTAGTAAAAACAATTATTATTTCAAATTTTTGTAACTTGTCAAATCTCAGCGAGTAAAAGCAAATGTTTCCTGTCACTCTCGTCATCACTACTTTCTTAATCGTATTCAATTTCGATTGTACTGTTGCAATCTTTGTAAGAACAAATGTCTGTACATTTCAAATTGTCTGTTGCACGTGGACAACGATCACTGCAACGACCTTTGCATTGTCATAACAACAACTCAAGTCATCTAAACTCCAGCCATTCTCTATTTGGTCCATGTGGCTTTGAACTTCAAGTAACCTTTCTTTCCAAACCTGTGCTTGGTAATTGGTCACAGGCTATTTTAACATCCTTCTTGCAATACAGCATGTAGTGTAGTTCATCAACTGAAACATCTCCTTTGCAATCATACATGTTGCAAACAAAGGAATTGATTGTTTCTAATCCAACATTATCCATTTGGTCTCCGAATCGAGAAAAAGCGTGTATGTCTTTTGCATTTTTTTAACATCAATTTGAGAGGCTTCACTTTGCCTCTTCCGGAAAATGCACTGATGGTGTCACATGCAGTAAACCAGTGATTTCTTTAAGAAATTTTTGAAAAATACATTTTTTTAGCGTACCAAAAATATAATCTTAAACTGTAGTAACATCAGTAATCCTCCTTGAACTTTACTTTTATCATTATATGCACTGATAAACAGATGGTAAATACATCATTTTCAGGAAATTAATACTTTGGAATAGATAGAGCTAGCTTGTTTGACATGAAGTAGCATTCTCGTGTCTGCCTCTTCATGATTACTTTGAAGCTCAAATACCTGTTCAACTCTACCCTCATTATATGTTTTGTTACATGAAAGAAACGACCCCCATTGTTTTTTATTGGACGTAGCAGTGATGGTATTGAATAATAATTAACCTCTTGATTTTTTTCTCTCTCAACATTCTTTATAGATAAATCGCAGTATACATTATACAATGACAATTCAAGCAACTTTTCTACTGACTCAACTGGACTATCTTATTTTTGCGATAGTGCTGCCTTGGATGTCTTTTTCAATCTACCAATTGATTCAGCAAATGACCAAGGAAGTGGGCCAAGAGGAAATTTAAAAATGGATCCTATGTCGAAGGATCGAATTTAAGCAATCATAGATATTTTTGCAAAAAGTTTTATTCTAGTCTGTACCTGGACTATTTTTGAGTTGACTTTGCATTTCTTGATCTTCTTCATGCTTGAAAAATTCAGTAGCTTCATTTTTTTCATTTGGGTGAAAATGTACATGGTCTTGTCTTTGCTTAATCTGGTTTTCACGAATGTATTGAAGGCTTTTCCTTTTTCCTATGCAGAATTCATATCTTTTTTGACTTTTTCATCAGCCAAAAAACCAGTATAAATTGATATTAATTTTGACAGACTAAAAGGTTTGATAAAAGTTGTCTCGATGATGGATGATATTTGTTGGACGGCATCTTCATCTTGTCTAATTCGTGAAGGATTGAGATCAGAGTGTTTATATTTCTGAGGTTGGTGTTCAAGATACTTGTGAAAACAACTCTGTAGTGCTGCCACGCTGATCTCCCATCTTTTGACTGCATTAACATGTAGAGAAACCTGTGCATCCACCGGGTGTCTTCTTATCTTTATTCAAGGTCATTTCAATAACCTTGCCTGTCTCTACTCGGGAAAACTTTGATTTATCAGTTAGTTATGCAGCAAAGTTACCATTCATGAATAAAATTTTTCTCAAAAACACGTTTTTTTTTTATAAAAAACTTGAGACTGAGCTTCTGCCAATGTTAAAACATTGAACAAACAGCAAGGCTAAAAAAAACTCGACAAAAAATATTTTGGGAGTTTTGGAACATTATTAACAAATTAATAGCATTTTAAATAGTTAAGGCAGGAAGTTAAGAAACACTCCGGCTGAAGCCCAAACATGTGTTTCTTATAAAAAATAAGATATCCCTTGTACTATAGGAATCACTTAGAGGCAGGAGAAACAGAAGGAAACAGGCACTCACCTTCGTTCATGTCCTAAGAAGAGACACTGATCTCCAAGACATAAATTAAATCAAGTCTGTGGTGCTAAACAGTTGGAAGTGTATCAAGTTGTGTCAAGCTGTCGCTTCACCAAGATGAGATAATGAGATTATTAAAAAAAAACGACGTGTAACATGATGCATATTTGGTCTCTTGCTCCTGTTCTTCTTGAGTAAGTACCACTGTCATCGTCATCCATTTTTTAAATTTTACTATTACAACTAAAAAAGAAAGAGTAAAACACACATATGATAATATTGTTTTGGCTTTCGCTAAGCTACCCAATGGTAAGGCTGACTGAATTTTGAGAAAGGCTGGAAAACACACCTGCAGAATTTTTTTTTTGCTAAAAGATTTTACCAATGACAAAAATAACAAATATTTTTTACTCAGTTTACTTTGTTGAAGTGTCAAAATACTAGTGTCCTTAAACATCTATCAAAATAACAATAATTTTAAGACAGCAAAATTTAGAGAACTTGTTAAATTGATATTAAGAAAAAAAGCTCTGTACAGTGGACCCTCTGAAATGAAGAGCCAGCAATCATAAATGAGAAACTTATAGACACTTTTTTACTCCAAGAATGAAGTACACATGACTAGAAGGTGACCTCATAATTAAAAATATATATTTCGACAATTATGTCCTAAAAAACTAGCAAACACAGACAAAAACATATAGTAAAATCCCATACTTAATTTCTCTGCGGGATAGAGTAATAAACAAATAACTTAAATTCTCTATTTAGGTATCTTAGTATACTGGAACTGAGAAACTATCAAACGAGTCTATCAGAAGAGAGATTAATTATTTGTTTAAAGGTAGAGAAATTTGAAAGATTAGTAACACGTTGCTGTTTTCCAGAATATCACTTGGCTTAAAACAGGGGCTCTACGGTGGAGTGCAATAATTCTTACCAAAGATAGTTCAGACCCTCCAACATAGATATTCTGAAAGCCAATATTACAAGTTTTCCAAAAATGTATAAAACTTCACGTACCCCTTTTGATAGCCATAAGTTAACGTGTAAAATTTTGGAATAGTCACTCAGGTCATAATGTCTTATCACACGCGTCATTTATGTGTTATATTTTTTTAAATGTGTGCAGTTGAATTTTTTTTTAGGCTTGCTGTAATTTTATGCACATTATTTAGCACAAATAAACAATAAAATATTTCTCTAAGACTCACAGAACTTAATATAGCAAAAATTTGGAACAGTTCAGTTTTTTACGGTTTTCTGAGTCACAAACGTCTGGTGTACATAATTGTTCATTTGTACAATAATTATTTTCATAATCAATATTCGTGGGAAGTCAACTTTTCAAAAAATTTCTATTTGAATTTGTTTATTTGTATCTTAGTGCAAATAAATTTGGTGAAGGTTTTGAATTTATTTAACAAATTTTTTCGATAACGCTCGTAAAAATGGAATTTTAGTAACTATACGATGCGCTTATGTGATGCGTTTCATTGCTTGAATTTTCATTCATTATTTGAATATTCAAAGTAAATTTTTCTTTAAATCATTTGGAAAGAATGTTTTCGATACTGTAAATTTGGTTGTAATCTACATGTTTGTATTTTCAAGACTACCTGAACTGGATTAATAAAGTACGGAAACGTTTCTAGGTAATAAAAGTATACGGTTCATTATGATTCGTGGATGAAAATGATCTGATTTTATTAACTGCAACAAATTTTTGCAATTTTTTTAAAAAAGTAGCTATAGTCACCAAGGTTTTACTTTTTTTGCTGAGTCATGTTTCCCAATTATAAGTTTTAAAGGCAATTTTTTGGCTTTATGATCTTCAACTGGATCAACTTCAGTTCTTAATGTAAGGCAAATGCTCTTGAGATAACATAAATATTGCACAACCAATTCACTTTCACTTTAGCGAAGATGTTGTGAAAAAATTTTTGTGAAATTTTGACAGTAAAAAGTAAAAAATTTCGAATTAAATTTGAAAACAATGTGGAAAAACCACTGAAATGTATTTCTGTAACAAACCTCTATGATGAATAATTTAACTGATTCTTGAAACGCATCTATATGAACAATAATGCGCAATTCAATTTTACCACTCTCAAAATTTTCCCGGACAGCGAATGTGCCTGAGTGTCAACTAAAAATTACTGGAAATAAATTTGAATTAGCTCAGTGAGTTCGTGACTCTAAGCATGTTTTGGTGATGAAGCGGGAAGGAACTTCTAAATTTGATGAGCTCAATACATAATAGTTTTTAACAATAAACTTTACATATGAGCATATCTTCCGTTTCTTTATTTTTGGTTGTTTTATATTAAAACAAATAATCTGTAAAAAAAGTTTGCTAAAACTCTCTGTTGAAAGCTTAAGTCAGGCATAGCAAACAAAATAATTTTCATTGATTACCAGATTTTCATTGAGAGAGTTTGTGCGAGCGAAAGTCTTGTGGTTATTATAGATATCAATCTTGTTGATTCCTAATGCAACATTTTTTGTAATCTTTAGTCTTCCTGTTAAACCTTAACAAAAACCTTAAATATCTAATTAAGTTATTGTTTAGGTTTTTATTTATTATCAAGGGTTTACTTTAAATCTCTTTTTAAATACTTTAAATCAATTCTTCATTAAAATTTTCTTTATGTGCTAATTTATCACGCCATAAAGAGAAATGCGAATTCCCCAACGCTTATTTCCTAATTTATTTCCCTAACGCTTGATTTGTTTTCACTCGTGAAGTACAATGTATGTTTTAAATCTTTCGCCCCTCGGCATCATTTTTTATATTACATAATTTGCAAACAACTTGTTCATAAAAAATGTAATAAACTTAATGACTTTGATTATCAACTCGTAAAATCATGCTCTGCTTGGTTTTGCAATATTTGTGTGGATTACTACATATTTCCATTCAGCAGTATTTCTGACAATGAATTATATTTTTTACTTTGCAATAACAATATTATTGACATAAACGAATTTTCAACTGATATTAATATTTTTCCAACTTCTTTCTATAAATAATGGAATTTATAAAAAATTTAATGATAACTTTAACTCTCAATCTATAGGTTCCTATGAAAATACAGATAGTTATGACTCTTTTCAATCAATTATAAACTGCTAATATTTTAATATTGATGACTTTTGTTCCTCTAAATCTAAAAGTGATAATTCTCTTTCTGTTTTTCACATAAATATTTCTTCTCTGAACGCCCATTTCGACGAATTAAATACTCTTATAAACCTAATGCATTTCGATTTCAGTTTTATAGTCTTGACAGAGAAAAGACTTAGAAAAGGATATAAATCTTCAACTGCCATTGATTTTCAAGTATATAATAAGTATGAACACTCTCCAACTGAGGCATCTTGTGGAAGGGCCCTTTTGTACATTTCTAATAAACTAGATTATAAACCAAGAAATGATCTGCTTTTGTATAAAGCTTTTCTTTGAGTAGATATTTTTATTGAAGGTATTTTTACTAAAAGCGCTAACTTGATTATTGGTTTCTTCGATAAACATCCCTGTATGTTAATTGATGATTTCATTAACACTCTTTCACCACTTCTCTATAGAAAATCAGCAGAAAATTATTCTATAATTCTTTTAGGTGATTTTAACATAGATCTCATTAATTCCAACACTGACATTAGTACATCGGAATTGTAAAACTAAAACTTTTATAAATCCCACCCAAATAGCAGATACGTTTAATAACGTTTAAGCCTCAGATCCTAACAGTATACTAACTGTTCTTCTTAAACATCTAAGTTAAGATCTTTCAAGTATCTTGGCTAAATTATTTAACCTATCTTTTTCAACTGGTATATTTCCGACTATTCTCAAGGCCTCTTCTGTTTCGCCTTTATCTAAAAAGGACTCTGTGCTCTCATGTGGTAACTCCAGACCTATATCCCTACTTTTAAACATAAGCAAAGTTTTGGAAAAGGTAATGTATTAACAGTTGTATATATTTCTAGAAATATTTCAATGTATGTCTGGCATTCAGTTTGGTTTTCGAGCAAACCATTCAACGTCGCATGCTCTTTTAAGTATCTCTGAAAAAGTTCGTGGAGCTTTGGTTTCGGATCAGTATGCGTGTGGTGTATTTTTATTTTTCCAGAAGGCGTTAGATACAGTTGATCATAACATCCTTACCTCAAAAATTAAGCATTATGGTTTATATGGTATTGCTAACGATTGGTTTTCATCTTATTTACATGACCGTAGACAGTTTGTAACTATAAATGGCTTTAAATCTTCACCTAAAACAATTAATAACGGTGTTCCTCAGGGCTCCGTTTTAGGACCTTTGCTAATATTAATATACATAAATGTTTTCGCAGCGTCTGTTAATCACTCTGTTGCGCATCATTTTGCTGATGATACAAATTTATTATTAATGAGCAAATCGCAAACCGCATTTCTCTTAATACTGATAACACTGAGCTTTTATTTTTTCACACACCTAGACAAATCATTTGATATAAAAATTAAATTAAATGGTAAGCTTCTTTACCCCCCCCCCCCCCCTTTTTTTGAGAAAGAGATTTCTGGTCTCTTTCTCAAAAGTTCCGACGTGCATTTTTGTGATACACGAAACAGTATAAAAAGCAAACTAACTTAAACTCAAAAGCGTTAAATCCGGCAAAAATTCAATGAAGTATCAATGTACTGCTGATTGGAATAAGTCTATCAAGGTAATTAATCTTTTAACAATAAACACAAAAACTATGCATTTTTAAATACAATTTTTGAATTAAATAGAAATCAATTTAAAAGTATTTTTATTAAATCTTTGTCCTAACAAATTTTTAACAATAAATAATGAATACACGTTTTCTGTTATTTTTTCTGATTGATGTCTTTGGCATTTACAAATATTGTAATCAGGACACTCCATTTGGTCAGCTATTAGCTTTATAAGTGTCTCCCTCCTACGACAATTTAATAATATCTGATATTTATCTAGTTATTTATTACTTATCATATTTTTCTTTAAATATATATATATTTTTTTTTTTTTTTTTATTACTAAATATTTTGTAAAATGGTTTTGAAAAATATACTTATCTTATCTTATCTGATTACCTTGTAGCCAATATATCATCTGCAATTTCACATTTTTTCCTAAGAGACAAATATTTACTAAGTGCTGGTCTACTCCACATCATGAATTCCTCCAAGGAGATTTTCTCTAACTCGCCTTCCAGATGTTTTTTCGTCTTAAATTTTGTGGAAATTTCGTTTTTTGCAAAAGACACTGATTATGTTACTTTGGTGTATTTTTAAAGGCTATTTTGTTTGCGTCCTTTGGGACCTTGCCCTGTGACAACCGATCGCAATGGGTATTAAAGCAGTGATTAAAATTTTCCTCAACTGGCCCTTAAGTCTCTAAAAAGATATTAAACAAACCATTGTTTCTTATAATTTAGGAATATTAGCAATATTGACAAAAAATTTTTTTCATTGATTCGGTTTTGGTTGAAAAAGGCTCTTGCAGTCAATTTTCCACTGAGTATGTTTGGTTTAAACATTCTCATTGAGGAAAGTAAAAAAAACTGTCATGAACTCTGAAGCATCTTTTAAAGGAAGATTGGATAATCTATACTGCCTGTAAAGTTGTGCATTTGTATTAGTGCTGATGTTTTCGATAACGTTAAAGTGCATTTGTTTAGCAATCAGAGAGCAGTCTCTTACTACACTCATGAAATGGACGCAAACGTTTAGGTAAATCTTAGATAATTTTTTCAGTCAGTTTAGATAATTAGTAAGTGTGATTTTTGATAAGAATTGCAATAATGCAGAATAGGGTAGATTATATATAGATTAGTTTCACCCTGATTACTGGGGAAATTTCTGCTAATTAAAGTTAGAATCTTATCTTCATAAAAAATTCTTATGAAAATGTAGTTACGTTCACGTGAAAAAAATTATTCCAGTAACTGGGAAGACTTTCTAATAGATTCTTTTGTTCTTTTCGTTCATATAGAGAAAATTATTTCTGGTAAACTAAATGTTAAGTAAATGTTATTTGATTTACGTGTTATGTTTATTTTATTCATATGTTTTTGTTAATAAAAATACAGCATAATCTCATTAATTTTAAACCCTGGGGAATTTAATTTTTTCTCATGTGAATTAAAATACAATTTTTATTAAAATTTCTTGTGAGTACCGGTTTTTATCTTTCATATGATAATCCTAGTGACTAGGTAAATTTAGTTCCATGTGTGTGCAATTAAATAATGTAATATCTGATAATGTGAAATGCCGCCTCTTGATGTATGAACAAGTATCCCAAGAAATTTCTGTACATGCTCAAGTTAAATTGATAATGCAGCTCAAATCATTTATAACCTGAAATATGCACCTCGCTTGAAAAATGCTTTGCTTTTTCGGAAGTTTTATTGAAAAGATTTGTTTTTATGAATGGAAATCCTTTTTCATGAACCTTGCGCAAAGTATTTTAATTTTTAAATAGTGCTGACAACTTGCTGGGATCTGGCATTCATTACATATAAACAAGTTGTATTTTTGTATAATTTTTTTTTTTTTTTTTTCGCCTTTTTGCGGGGTCTAAATTCCGATATTTCATCCCAAAATTGCAAAGCGGGAAGTTAATTCTCAGTAATTGGAAAGAAATTTTTACATAAAACATCTCCAATTTAACGATGGTATTTGTTTTTTTACAGTGACAGCGAAAACTTCGATAATTACTACGAAAACCGCGTAGATGAACTCATTAAACAAGCTGTTTTACTGGAAGAAACTTTGATTGAACAAAAGAATATGCTCAAAGAAAGACTCAAAGTTTTATCGAAAGCACTTTTTGTGGCTAACGAAATTGAAAATTAAAATAAATTTAGTTGAAATAGAACTTTAGTTGACTTACTCGACGAAATAATCGATAGAAGTTTAGTTGTCGACGAAATAATCGATAGAAGTAAAAATAAATATTAAAATGTTTGAAAGCACTCTTTTATAAATGTATTGTTTTTTTTTTCTCCATTGAGTCGTAAATGATTCACCCAAAATGGTTCAATCGGTCCAAGATATAATCTCACTTAAACGCTAGTGCAGATTTTGCTGTCCATTATGGACAGACTAAACTAGTTTGGTCTAGGAGTCATTTAATTTACAACAGTGGTGAATGAGGAAGAGATCCGGGAACGAGGTGGTTCCGATAAAAAACTACTAACTTTCGATGAAAATTTGAAAACAAATTTTTGTTCAATTTCTTGCAGATTTTAAAATCTAACCTTTTAGCATGGCATATATACAGAAAATTCCTTGACAACGCCCTTCGCATGTTTTGGTTATCACAATAGCAACCATTTAGTAGGATAGAATTAAATAAACCCCATGACCAGGCAAAAATTAATGTAAAGCAAAGAAAAAAACGGCATTCACAAGAGTAAGAGGATCGCTGGTCCAGCTGATATATCTAAAGTTTCCAGGTAGAAAACGTGTACGCGAACACTGGGCAATGGTTCATGATGCACAATCTGCTGCGATGAAAGTAATGGATGAAATTGCAATGGAGAACAGAAACCTTGCAGATTTTGGAAACGCTACAAAAGTGACTACTGAAATAGAAGCATTGGAACAAGCGCTCAGCGAAGTTCATTTATTTATTTACCGTTGGTAACGCTTACATAGTTGTATATGAATATAATTATATATTAATAAACACTAATTATAGACCAAAAAAATTTTTTTCATTTGTAAATTATAAAATAATTAACAATAAAACAAAAACACACAAAGAACTAATTAACGGCATATTGGA
>JAUZNK010083044.1:0-13043 GCA_035046665.1 Euphysa ruthae | reverse complement strand
TTTGTGTTATTTTACTGATTACTTAATAAGCACATTTCTTTTTTGTGTTATTTTACTGATTACTTAATAAGCACATTCCATTTTTGTGCTATTAAATTGTTTTAAAGTTATGTTTTACACCAAAAGACCAGAGTTAAGTAATAATATTAATAAATATTTTAATAAATATTTGATGAATTATTATTACAACAGTGTTTCAATTAATTAAAAAATAATTTTAAAACAAAATTTGATTTACGTTTGACTGATGATACAAACAAAAAGTTTTTTTTGTTTCTACATGAGTCTTTTTTTAATAAGCTTTCTTTATATAGAGTAACACAAAAAACTTTTGGAAATAAATAAAAATAAAGTTGTTTTCATTCATGATTTTTTAACATGTAATTAGAGTACAGTAAGGATATCCAAAATTAGAACTTTTTCTCTATCAAAAAATATCAAAACAGGTGGCATATCTGTATGTTTTCAGTCATTTTAGATGATGTTTGTTCAGCCAAAAAATTCCTAGAAACTATTGTGTCTATTTAGGGTGCAATATTGCCAGTCATATCATTGTTAGTTTGGACACATCCACTACCTTGAAATTTTATTTAGACAGGAAACAAAAACAAAACCATGAGAATTGGTTTAATTTTCTAAAAATTTATACCAAAATTTTTTATAATGTCAGATCATTTAACCCCTACTCAAAGTTAAACACTGCTATTTCTATTTTTTAAATTCTTTACTAATTAAAAAAAAACTGTTGCTTGTAGTCAAGGAATAATAAATTGTAGCAGGTATCCCTATGGGTGATATCATTTCTTTTATATAATATTTACATTTGGTTACTTTCCACAAATTTTTCTCCCATAGCTGAAGACCTTTTACCAACAATCGTCAATCGTAAAAATATTGTAAAAATCGTATGAATCGTCACTTTCTTAGAAATATTTAAAGCGATCGTGCCAAAATCAATGTTTATCAAAAATTTTGATAAAAAAAATAAATTTAAATTCAGCTAATATTACTTTTCAGATAATTCAGTGGCCACCCGGACCTCTACTTTCAAAACAAATCAAATATTTTCAAACAAATACTATTTTATGAAGTTTTGAAGTAAGAAACATATAAAAAATCTAAGAAGTCTTAATTCAGTTAAAAAATCAATGAAATAAGCCCTTATCCTCAAGCGAAAAACTTGTTCCAATTAAGGAAAGCTGATAACTTTAACTCTCTCAAATTTTTAAACACGTTGAAAAGATTTCCTAACATGGAGTAATTCGTTTTGGAATTTTGAATTTACAAATGTTAAACTGCTGCACCTGGAAGGTGGTTAAAACCAAAAAAATTATTTAAAATTTATAGACCTTAATATTCAAAAACTTTTAACAGGCTTTTTAAGATATAGAATGTCCCAATTATCTGTGTTTGACTGATGTTGTTACAGCCTACACAGATTTTTTTACTGAAACTTGTTGTTGGTGGCGAAAAAGTTTGGAATATCTTGTATTTGAAACTCTTGTATTTTAACCAATTGGATTTAAAAAAAAAATAGGCGGGTTGATTAGAAAAAATGATTGGTTTGAACAATGCATTAGTGCAACCCACCATGTTATTCTTTTAGAAATAGTTTTCAGCATATCTAGTTGATATCTTCAAGCCTACTGTTAATATTATAAACAATAGAAAAGAAATGTTTAAAATTTCAACTCATGAAAATTATCAAATTTTGCAGCTCTTACTCAAGTGAAATAGTTTAATCTAAGATATCTTGTTCTTTTAAAACTTTTAAATGCAATTCAAAGATTTAAATTGGATAAAATACTGAACTTTTGGATAATTAGATAACTCCTCCTTTAAGAAGAGGAATGTGCATGTTTCTATTTTTATATTATATTTTTTTTTTCTAATTTGCTGTATCTTGTATGACTCTTTTTATCTTAAATTTGATAAGAACCTAAAGATAAATATCTTCAGCCTTAAATCAATATTTTAACATATATAATATAATAAAAATAATATATATATACATATTATTATTTAAACTATTTAAGGTATTCAGCAGTCCCCAGTGACATCTATCAGTGAATGGTTCAACAGTTCTGTATCAGGTAGTCCTGTTAAACGTAATCTATTTGGTTCTTGTAAAACAGAAAATAATACTTTAACAAGTCGTCAACTTAGAACGACTGTTGTTCTCCCACAAAAACCTGGAGGTAATTTAATTTTTTTTTGTGTGCTGTCTTACTAAGCCAATTTTTACTGACTTAGAATAAACATCTTATGCTAGCCTATTGTCATTACCACTGGCTATCCTAAACCTCATATGAATTCTTCATTGTTGAAATGGTTGTCTACATAATTCCATATGCAATATTAGGCATTTTTAACAAAGGAGATTTTCCAGCCGTAATTTTTAAGTTGTTGTATTTTTATTCGTGTTTTTCATTGAATTATTTATTTATTTTTAATTATTTAGAAGAGCTTTGATAAATAATTTACTAATTAAACACCTACTCTTGAAAAAGCTTCCTCTTTGCCCTCACGCTGATTTTGAATATTAAGCCCACACACTTGAGTAAGCTTTCCTCTCAAATAAACTCCTATTTTTATTCCTTTTTTTGTTTTTGAGGTTAAGATCATATGTGAGCTAGAAACTGTATAATTGCGCTTTATAGAAAATGAATGAAACACAATCCTTTGATCCTGTGATCTAGATCATAATAATATTCGAAATTTCTAAAATTTTTATAAGTACTCAAAAATTAGGTTACCCATAGTGGTTTTTGTTTCATTTGTAATAAACTTTCCATTGATATATAATTTGACATATGCATTTCTAAATAATATATTAAAAAATTTAAAACATTTTTATTCAGAATAAAAGCATATGAAAATTAACTGAAATAAAAGTTTAGAGGGGCTATTTTACCTGGAACACAAGAATGTTAAATAAACCTGTTCAATTAACCCAGAATATATGAAACTTGGCATAAGTATCTTCGGATCCTTAGGTACATGGTAGATTAAGTCTCTTGGTGAAATAATTATGACTTCATTAAAAAAATGTTTGTAATGTCATGTCATCTTTTTTAAAAACTTTATTTTTAATTTTTTTTTATTTCAGTATCATTAAAAAAATAAATATTACCTATTTCACTTTATTTTCATTATGCTGACATACGCAAATTTGTAGAAGTTTTAGAAAATGTTCACCGAAAATGTATTGATTTTAGAGTAATTTTTGATCACTAAAAAAGCTATACATTTTTTTAATACATTCTAGTACAATTCCAGCATTTCAGTTTCATATTTCTCTATTGAAAACATCTTGCACTAATCTCGTAAAGATTTTTATAAATTTGGGTTTTTCAAAAATGATGACCAGCAAATTACACTGTTAACTGTAAAAGAAACTTTACGATTTATTTTATGATTTTTTACGTTTGAATTTTTTTTCATGTTTTATGCACCTAAAATGTCTAAACCTAAGACAACAAAAAATCCTATAAACTCAAAATTATGGTGTAATTTTAAAATCATGTCATAATTCAAGATGGCTGATAGTAAGGAGAATTTTTAAAGTAAAAGTTATATGGCTAATTTGATGCAAATATAACACACTTTCAATGATGCCAAATGGTGGTAACACATAAAGATACTGTGTGCTTTGATCAATCAACATTAAATGCATCAATATTTGATGCTTCATGATATAAAAAAAGTTTTTACTTAAAAGTTAACTAAATTCATGCTTTAGATTCGTTTTTTTTTTTTTTAATTTAGTCTTTAATTTCATTATTCCAGTAAATATTTGTTGTTCGCCAGATAGATTTGGGTTTTGTTTACAAGCATCCAGTGATTAACTAACTTCGCATTGGAAAATTCTTTAGTGGTTTGTGGTGCCCTTGTATTGAGCCCATCTTTAAAAAGACTTTTCACGGTTTTTTTTTGCAAATGTGCTGCTAGATTTTAAGGCATGTATATTTTGAGGCAGAAATTATTTACTTCCTTAGAATCACTAATGATTTTAATTTGATCACTTCTAAATAGAGATATTGAGCCTGCCTCTGTCTCATTACGCAGATATCTTTAAAGCCATTATTCAAAGTACATCAGCCCCACAATTTTTTCAACTCATTATCCTATTTAAATAGTTATTGCAGCTATTCCTTGATCTAATCCCTCACTATATTTCATGAAAGAGACCATTTGAATTGTTTCCCAGTTTAATTGTGATGCGACAATTGATGCGACAATTTTGAGGGGTTTTAAATTTAAAATTGATGTTTTATAATGAAAGTTATAAATAGCTTTTCTAGATTTATACTGTTTTGGGTATACAATAAAATGTTTTTAAATTCGTTCTGACAATGAGTTACCCTTTTTCTTTCATTAATTCGATTTATTTTCCATGTTATCTCTGAGGTTTTGAGGAAAACTCATTACATAGTACAACTTTAGCTCAATTTGGTCAGATTGTTTAGTTGAGCAAATTTGGAATGCGCAAATCGGAGTTCTAAGTGCTCCAAGATCTGTCACGTGGGCCCATCTGGAAATATTGTTTCAGCGATTTGTTGTTTCCCCATATTAAATATAACAATCTCACTCTCTCATCTTCATTATCCTTTGATTTTCTATCCTCGAGACTGAGGCTGGAAAATCATTTCCCTCTACATCCAGGCCGGATTTCTTTCCTCAACACTGTGGTTGAATGATTTCTGGCAATTTGTCGGGTTATTTGGTTGAGCGAATTCTGTAGGCGCAAATAAGGACTCTAAGTACTCCAAGATCCGTCATGTAGGCCCATCTGGAAATATTTTTCACGCATGAAAAACAAATAAACTTAACATACATAGCAAACAAAAGCAAAAATAGTCGTTTGAGGAAAAGTTTTATGTACCATGTATTTTATTTATTATATTATGTATATATATTTTTTATATATATTTATTTATTATAGGAAATTTAATTATTTGTTCTTTTGAAACTTGGGATTAATTTGCAACAATGAGCAAAAAAATATTTCTTAGTGATGTTTTCTTTTTTGTGTGTAAACTACTGAAACAATTTTTAGGATGGGTGTATAAATTGTGTCACATTTAAAACTGGTTTTCTTTATTCTTCACAGTGTGATACTATGATATGCGAAAATTATTTTGAAATTATTTACCTTTCAGAAATTTTTTTTTGGCAGGAATGCCTTTAGCTCAATTTCAATAAAAACTTTGTCATCAAGTGAGGTGTTTGGTAATATCTATCTGTGAAAATGATTTTCGTGGCCTAATTGACTATAGATAATATGTAACCTAATACTCCAAAATTTCCTAATTGTTCAGCCTAAAAGTTTTGTTTGTTATTTTTTCAGTTTTGCGGCATTGTAGTTTTATATTTACGCAGCTCATTCATTTCATTTGAAAACATGTGATCTGTGGACAATACCTGATTGAAATGTACTTTGGGAATTTTCTTTTAACGCATTCAAGAAATGTTTAATTTTTGTCTTTTTTATATTGTTTCTGATCGAGAGACCTCTCTTCCAAATTGTAAAATATAAAGCCTCAAATCTATTTTTTCAAGAAAATTTGTGATCACATCAGAGCGAATAATTATACTTATCCATTGACCTGTAATCTTTGAGAGATTGGATCATGATTGATGCTCATTTCAATGAGATTATCGTTTAATTTTGGATATCATATAATTAAATACCAATTATAAAATTTTGATTGCATGATATATGATTATATGATAGAGTCAAATCTTTACAATAGCGTAATCATTTATAATTTCAACCAATCACTTCTTGCATCTTTGTCATGAAACCCGAAATTTTTTTTGTTTAGCAGATGGATTCATGGATGATTATCGTGGATCACTTTTATCTGCATTGTTCTTTTACAGAGATATTTTTTGGCCATTGTTTCCACTTTTGGCACACGCACCATGTATTGAAGCAACAGCTTTTTATTTTGTTCATGATGAATGTGATGGCTAAAATTCACATTGATCCTTTCTTTTTTTAGAGTTATTTATCTGTATAATTAAAGTAATAATATTATCAATACAACTTTTATCACCTTGTTTTATGTACAATGTACTATATTATTTACAACCTTCCTTGTAATGCTGTTATAAATAGGTTACCACCACAATTTCATGAAATCTATGCCAAGTATTATGGCTTACATTATTAGAAGTTTATAAATTGAAACATATTTATGATGAAATTTAGCCAATCAAAGTCCTTTATCTAAAGTTCGTTTTCCTATTATGTTGACGTCACCAGGCCCCAGTCCTCTCCGATTGATCGCATTGACACCAAATCGACCTGCACAACCTAGTCCTAATAAAGTGGCTGCCAATTCAAAAAAATTTGGCTCACTTGGAATCTTCTTTCGTAAATTATACCACATGTTAAGCATGCGAATGAAAGATCTCTGTGATAAGCTTGAAGTTAGTACAGATTTACAGAAGAAGTAAGTTGTTCGTTTTGTTTTACTTTTTAATATATATATATATATTTTTTATCGCTATTTTATACTGCCATTAATATAATTTCTCTTATTTTTATTTCTCTTTCCAAAGTACCTGGAATTATTGTTAAATTATTGCTGGTTGTTTTTCTTTTTAGATCTTTCTGAAATGTCAAATGTGATTAATTTGTTCCAGATACTGTAAAATTTGTTCCAGTTATTTTCAAAACCAGGACCCAGATACTGTCAAAATTAGACTAATTTTGAAAACGTTTTTGAGCCAGGACCAAGGCATAAATAGACTTATTGAAGTCAGAAAGAAAATATCATAGTCATTGAATTTTTCTTAATTTTAGAATCACCATTTGAAAAAAATTATTTCACCTCAAGATGTGGTTTTAACACAACGTTATCAGAAGTTTTCTTATTAAAATTTTGTTATGTTTTGGCATCTCTTTAAAACACTTGAAATTAAATTTTTTTTGAATTTTGACTGCTTGTGTGCACTTTGTGGTGTCAGATGTTAGCATTGTACAATATCAACATCAAAAGTAATTTTACTGCCATTTATTTTATAAATTATAATTTATAAATTTTTTTAATATTATCTGGTCCTGTTAATTATATAATCAAATTATTTATAGAAATATTATTATACATGCAGTAGCAATTTATACTGTATTATTTATTTTGCATTGTTTAGAATTTGGACTTGTTTTGAGCACACGTTGGTGTCAAACATTGGAATGTTGCGTGATCGGCATCTTGATCAACTGCTCATGTGTGCTGTGTATATTATGTGTAAGGTCACAAAGGAAGATAAATCATTTCGTGAAATAATGAAATGGTATCGAACTCAACCACAAGCATCAAGTGATGTAAGTTAACGTTTAAGTTTTCATGGAATAACGTTGCTGTAAATATAGAGATTTTGCGATATGAAACATTCCAAAGTCTTTAAGGTATTTGCTAGTTTCAAACCATTTCTAAACAATAGATATAATAGAAGAAAATAGAAAAAATGCTGTAGGTTATTGGTAGGTTTGAAATTATGGAAGTAGAAATGACTTAAAATTAATATTACTACTAGCTGTGGCAGAAAATTGTTTAGTAGGAAAAAAAAAACTTGTTTGTTTGTGTTGCAGAGGATAGTTTTTTTTGTTGACGACCAGATTTTAGAAAGAACATGAGACAGGATTGGAATGAGTGATTTCTTTATTTTTTTGTGAGATGAGACGTGTTTCAAGTGATAGGTTTATTTTCCCAAAAGAAAATATGATTTCATCCAGCGATGCTGTGAAGTTGCATTATTAATTTTTTTAACTGCTCGTTGATGTTCTGTATGCTCCCTGATTTTATGTTTGGATATCCTTGGTGTATACTGATGAAAAATTTTTTTATTATTAAGTGAAAGAGGTTCTTTTGGTGGATGCGAGAGGAACTTGAGTACTCTCTGAGACGAGCAGAAGTACATATATTTTGACATAGAAAATGTGTTTTTAAGGATTTGCTAAGAGTTAAAATTTACCGAATTGTCAAAACTCTTTGTCCTACCAAAAATTCACTTTCTTTGAGCTTCATTAACTGAACCTCATTTGTTACTTCTTACTTGTTACATTGATCATCACTTCAAGATTTTATTTGTTGCATACCTAAAGAAGAATCCAAAAATGTTCATGCCAAAAAGTTACTAAAATACTATAAAGGTCCTAGATTCATAAATCTGTGAACCAATTTTCCTAAGATTTTTTTTGTTGGAACACCATTGATTTATTACTGACCCTAATAAACCTAGAATCTATTACTGAAATCAAAATTTTTTGCAATTACTCTACAAGATTTTGTTTGTGATTTGCTTTAACGTAGGAGCTATTTGTCTGAAAATCTTGCTCTCCTAAATATTTTCGAATTAGTTGGTTGCCACACATGAAATTAAAGCTTAAAATTTTGATAAAGAAAACCTACATGTTTTTTTTTTTTTTTTTTTTACCAAACATTCATTCAAATTTTATTAAAATTTAAAGGCATTTCTTTAGCAAAAAAATTTGTAAACTATGAATTATTTGTTTGGAAAACAGTACTTCAAAAAAACTTTGGTAGAAAATTTTTTGGGTAAATAAGAATATACTGCTTGTTATAAATTGTTATTGCATCTAGAATATAACTTCCAAGCAATAATTTGATGAAGATAATATCCACATATAGATTGAATGAACCCAAGAAAATTCTCATTTTACAGATTTTGACTGGTATTTCTTATGAATGTTAGATCTGTACTCATTAAAAAACTCAACAGCTGTTATTAGATTAAACCATGTTATTTATTTTTGTAGTTTTTGTTCTGTTACTTTTGTCTATTTTTTTTGTCTAATAATTCTAAAATATTTGATAGACTTAACGGCGTAAAGTAAAAAAATACCCACATTTTATTCTTTGTAGTATTATTTGTTGTCTAACTAAAATTTCAAATTTTTTAAGCTTCAATTTGTAAAATTTTTTTGTGTTTTAATCTACGTTCAATGTGATATCAGTATAAGTTAAGGTTATAATCAGCCAAACATAGCATTTAGGTTATAATATTAGCCAATCAAAACACTTAATCAGCCAATCATAGCACTTAGGCTATAATATTAGCCAATGATAGCACTTAGGTTATAATATTAGCCAATCATAGCACTTAGGTTATAATATTAGCCAATCATAGCACTTAGGTTATAATATTAGCCAATCACAGCACTTAGGCTATAATATTAGTCAATATAAAATTAGCAATTAAAATGATGAATAATAGTAATGCAAGTAAATATTAAGTTGAGAACATCACCCTATGAAACATTACATACATGAATTTAAACTGAATTCCAAGGTTAATTATCCAGGATGTATTCTCAGGTAATCTGATGGTTGATAGTATTATAAGCGAATTAATGTTTCTATAAAGACAGGTGAACTGACCCCGATGTTCAAATGCTTTTATGTAATTCTCTAATTTAACCCCACTTTCATTATGTCTGGTCTGCTTTATATATTTTTATATTCTAAATGAACTTCAGAAAGCCGAGAATGAATTCCTTAAGTTTTGCTATCATATAAATAGGGAAATAGTTATCATATAGGAACAATCCAGTTAAAAAGATGAAGTGGTTGAGTATAACTGTTGATTTGAACAGTGCATTTCTATCTTTTTACTAATTTTTTAACAGCGAACATCTAACTTATACGTCTGCTATAAGACATGTCAAGTTCTATTACATTCATTAGGCCGTTATATGCATGGTTTTTATGAGGGCAGGTCAACTAGTCAAAATTATTTCAGTTGCTTTTTTGAAATTTTTTGTCAATTCCAGGCCCCAAAATATATCAGCTTTGATTCACAAATAATATTATTTCATTTTCCTCAAAAAAAATATATTCCTATTTTAATTTGGTATGATTGGTATGATGTATTTATAATGATCTCAAGCCATAAAAGATTAATATTTTTGTCTTTTGATGACATGATTATATATTATATTCTAAATATCTTGATATGTTAGCCATTTTTCAGACCTAATTCCAAAAATATGTTAAATTTTACCCAGCCTAATTTATAACGTTTTTCCTAAATTGAATAAAGCTCCATTTTGCTGACAATAAGCATGTTTTACATTAAATTAGTTATTCATATGAAAATCTCTTTAAGGTTTACCGCAAAGTATTAATAAAGCGAGCCAATGATACTGAAGAAAAATATGAAGAATCATCTGAAAAGTCAAGTCGAAATAAAGATAGTAGTGAGGCTTTGGTGAAACAAGAAGACGAACATTCATCAAACTTTTCTGGTAATAGTAAAGATAGCCTCGATGAATTTCGCGATAGAAATGAATATGATGATCTTATTCAGTTTTATAACAAAGTAGGTTGTAATTCATATTCTTGAAGTTGACTGCCACTTATCTTACTTACTAACTTTAGTATTGACCCTCTTAACGTGTAGCTTCCTTTAATTATAAACCTTGATTAGAATTTCCACTACCTTTATATTTATCCCATCTGTTCTTCATGATAAAACAGAGATTGCGAGTTTTAATAAATAGTATGGTTTTTAAACAGAGAGAGTTAAGGTTAATAAATGGTGAGGTTTTTAAACAGAGAGAGTGGAGGTTAATAAAAAATGAGGCCTTGAAACAGAGAGAATGAGGGTTATATATAGGTGTGATGCATGATTGCTGGATATTTTGAGGTGTGAGCTGACTTCTCTTCCCATATAAGGTTTTTATCTTTACTTTCGTCTTCTATTTTATTCCGACTTATTATCTGCCTTGGCCTCCAAAGTTTCAAAGCTTCAGGTGGCAGTTTTTTTTTTTTTTTTTTAATTAGGTAACTGCAGAATACATCATTTAAGCCTTACTAAAAAGTATTATACTAAAAATTAAATTATACTAAAAATTTTATACGATGCCAGAAAATAATATTAATGGTAATTTTGCCGTATCTTCCCTTTTTTGAACTCACTAGAGGAAACAGCAGATTTTTCAGGTTTTATCCACATGTTTATTTCTGTTAAAATGATAATTTAGGAATATTTTGGAAATTTTCTCTTTTGGAAAATTTTTATTGTAAGCTTTTAGCTTTTTCAGGATCATAATAGAAGAGGGTTTCAGAGGTCCAATAGTTACTAAACGCTTGTTAACTCGGTTGTATTTTTTTCTAGATTTACATTAAAAAAATCAAAGACTTTGCATTAAAATTTGCTTCAAATAAAGTGATGGTGAGTGCAATTCTTTCACTTGTGATGTCTTTTCAGCCTGTCGTGTTTGTTTGTCCCTCTGGAATTCCAATTTTTCAAATATATTTTATTCTAAAAAATTTTCTTTTCATTTCTTTGGACTTAAAAGCTTACTTTTGTGGTCCAAAAATGATCTTGATTAATTTGGCCGTTGGGCCTGTGTGAAATTCAGCTTGTCACTTTTTTTTTTTTTAATCAACAATGATTTGTAACTACAATAATTTTTATGATGGTTGACAATCATAAGCAAAAATTTTTCTCGAGAAACGCACTCAAAACAATCAAATTTGTTTAAGGAAAAGTTTTTGTTTTTTTGAGTTTTTTTGCTGAGAAAGTTCTCTTTCTATTTCATTGTGAAAGATTTTTGTATATTTCATGTTCCAAATGCCTATCCAAAATTAATACTAATTGCTCTGTGAAAGTTTTTGTACAATTTTTTTTTTTTTTTTTTGATTTTTATGTAAAAATGCTCACAATGTAAAAAATAAATTTAATTAGCAGTGGATTTGAATACAGGGAAAATTATACTTTTGTAAATAAATTTTAAATTACATAATGGTTCTGAATTTTGAATCCTATGATTTTTTTTATGAAATACACCCGTCACCTGATTTTAGATATTTAAAAGAGTAGAATTTAGTTGATGGATGTCTGTTCATGTTTTCCTCTGTCGTTTTAGCTTGATGCACCGCCTTTGTCTCCATTACCTGTAAGCCGACGACAAGTACACTCACCGAGACAGGTATCAAAGCAGCATCAAGTATATATTTCACCAAGAAAACCTAGTAAGTTGGTTTTCATTGCTGTGTGTAGAAGTGGGGGTGGGGGTGGGGAATCTTTAAATTTTGAAAGGTATGGTAGATTTTACTGCAACTAAAATACAACACTAATTCATTGACATGATAAAGTAGAAATGTTCTTGGAAATAATTTGTTTATTTTTCAAGGATGCGTGATGCTTCGTATAGATTGTAAAATAAACTATAAAGTTTTGGTTTTAATTGGATCTCTATTTTGCATTCCCTCAAATCTATTTGTTTCTATTTTTTACATACTACAATTTTGATCTTTGAAAGTTTAATAGTTTCTTTTAACTATGAGTACTTAAAAATTCTTGATAGAATATTTTGACATTTTCGAAGAAAATAAACAATATCTTATGAAGGAATTTAACTTAAGCATTATCTAATTGCCCTGATACATCTTTCTGGGATTTTATATTAGGAAAACTTTTGAGGTTTGATTTTATTAATTTTATTAAGGGGGTGTAAGCAATACAATCCCTTATTATAGCCCAAGACAAATTTTGTTCATGACTCACAATTTGTACATTCTTGGCATATGGCAAAGAAACATTTAAACTCTTTCAGCTGATCTACATAGCTCAATACTTTTGGCGAAGCTTACAGCTAACTTAAAATCTAAATTGGAAAATAAAAAATAATAAAAATAAAAAAAATAATGATGACACCAGAATTTTGTTTTTTTGAGATAATGTAATATAATTTACAAAATAATGACTAGTATAATAGTGATGTAGATTTAAAAGGTTACAAAATTCTTATCCAACTTTATCGTTTTAGCTGAAGTAAATAAATCATCGTTTAGAAAGATGTTTGTTTATTTTTTAAAGGCTTGGTTACCGTTAATTGTCGTTCCATTATTAATTAAGACAGAAAAATTAAACAAAAAAGGTCTGAAGAAAAAAATATTTAAGCATGCACTCTACTGTACTTTGTACTGTTTACACTTATTTTTTTTTATCAGACTCTTATAATCATGTCACAAGCTCTCAAAATTAAGTACTTTGATTAATTA
>JAUZNK010083033.1:0-13045 GCA_035046665.1 Euphysa ruthae | reverse complement strand
AACTCCACATAAAAATAGCGTTCAAATAGTTCTAGGTGTTAGATACTTGCCTACCAATGCATCCAGCGAGGATTCTTATAAGTAAAACAACGTTCATCCAGGACCTCCAATTCAACACACAGTCAGTATGAAACGTTATACCTTGGTGCTTACCAGCTGGACCAACCAACGTAATGCAAAATCAAAACCACTTTCAAAGCCCGAGGCCATCTGATTATGACTTAAACTGCTATTCCCGAAGAGCCAATCAAATTCGACCCGAAAAAGAAGAATATTCTGGTTGTGGATAATCTGATAGAAGAGGCAGAGCAGTCCAAGTATTTTAGCCACCTGATTAGCAATACGCTCATCCTAGTATCTCATTAGTGTTGTGGAAGTGGAGATGCACGGTTCCAGCTTTAACAAATAGACTAAATGTGTTTCTTTTGGCTTCCAGCTGAAAAAAAAGCAATCCACAGCTTAGGTTGTCAAATTATACCCACAGATCACTTTATGGAGGTCTGTAACGACGCGACTAGTGAACAATATAGACCTCTAATAGTTGATCTATCTCATACACTTTATATTGATTAACGTTTGCGATTTAGATGCGGAAAGTGGGGGATCCTATACCTAAATGCAGCTGAGATATAAGAAATGGTGAACATACTTGGACATGATATTAAGCCCGATGACACTATAAACAAGCACATCCCAATGGGGCCAATTGGGCCTAAAGAAGACCTGGGCCTTTTTGGTCATAAAGGTGATCTAGGAGAGCATGGCCTTCTGGTGCTTCTGGTCCTAAAGGTGACTAAGGAGAGCATGGACCTTCCGGTACTCCTGGTCCTAAAGGAGAACCCAGGGCGCAATATTGAAGGACTCTCTGAAGAAATACCGTAGTTTCTATATGACTGCCACACATGATGGTTGGAATAGGTTTGCTATGTTCGTCACTGAGACACTTCTATGACTATTTATGGGGCCAAAAGAAATGATCCTTGTAAGACCGACATGGAGAAAGTGGTTAGATACCCTCAGCTATACCCTATAAATAAACAAAACCCATACTATGCCAGAGTCTGGGGCAGACTACCGATTGACACAGGTAGTGAAACTTAAAGATCAGCTAAACGCCAAGATTGACTCCCGTGAAAGCCTTGTGAACAAATATACTCGGGTCGTCACCGTTATCGACTGTGTTTATGTCGGAGCTACAGTGATAGGTATCATTCTGGGTGGCATTGGAATGGGCCTCTTAGCGAATGTGATCACAGTACCAGTCGTTCCAATCATCATGGGCTTTGCTGTCGGGTGTGGTCTCATAAGTGCTGGCACAAAGTTGCCTCTAGTCGACTAAAAAAGAATAAAAGCTCAAAAGCACGAGCAGATGCGTGTTCTCGCAGAGAGCAAGCTCAATCAATTCCAGACATAGCCAACAAGCTGCATGAACATGGCGTAATAAGTCAAGACGAGTTTCATTTGGTTTTTGAAGAGGTTAAAAAATACCATGCTATGAAAAAGGAAGTACGGGCGAGGATACAGAAAAAAAAAGAAGCATGGAATTCGACAAGGCCACAAAAAAGGAATTGGGTGAGAGAGAGTACAAAGAAGCTTGCCATTCCTTCATAAAAAAATACTCATAAAAAGTTCACTTTAGAGATCAATCGCTTCAACTCGCCACCAGCGAATATGAACCCAACCCCCAGTGCATCAAGTTGGGCTTGCATTGAATATTAAGTGTTTGTCCCCATGGTTGGGAGAGATGAAAAACACTTTTTACAAAAAAATGAAATTACAAAAAAAAAAAAATTCAAAACAATAACTAACTTGAAATTTAAATTTAAAGAAAAAGTATAGTAATGTACAAACAAAACAACAATGCATTCTTTAAAAATTTATAAAATATTTGAATTAAATAAATAATCAAGCTACGTGCTTGTTACCTTTTTAAATATGTATGTATAGTAAATATATACAACTGTTGTCTTCAAAAAAAATCTAATAAGTAAAGATAGCATGTAACTTAAATATTATATATTTATTATTATTATTGATTTATAACTAAATTCAAAACTCTCAAGAGAGAACCGTTTTGGGATTGAAATTTATCTGGCCCCAAGAGGTTTTTATTATTTTATTGGTTCACGTCCCCCATTAGCCAATCATTAACCGGATAAAAGGACGTGATATTTTATGTTTCACATCCCCATTCTTTTAGGGTATCAAGTTTTTAAAATTTATAGATGTAATTTGAAATAAAAAAAGTTTTCATAGTGGGGAGATTCAAACTCATACCACCAAAGTGACTGGTGACTTAAATTGACGCGTTAGCACGCTGCACCAGATCAACATAAGCTACCATTTAAAAATTTTTAACGAAAAACAACCAAGGTCTCGGAGCTAAAGACAATAGTGGTGCAGATTTGCAATTACCAATTATATATCTACGGGAGGAAGTGCCACAAGAGCCATAGGGTCTTTTGCGTATGAGTATAAAATCGTCCTCGTCTACGTTAGTATTTGCTAATTGCTTATGTGCTTGAAACTGTCCAGGCCTACATTAGTATTTGCTAATTGCTTATGTATGTGAGGAAGTTTGGCTTAAAAACGTTTCCATACTCCGAGTATAAAAAGCCCTAATCCCCCACAAAGTTAATGAAAAAAAATTGAAAACTGTAATTTTACGCAATTTTTTTATACCCTAAATATTTGGATATATTTGGCTCCAGTAGCAAAACAAACAATCTTTTTATCTTACTACCATTATGATACGTTACCCTAGTATGAAATAAAAGAAAAAGCAAAGGAATGATTACAAAAAAAAAACTTTTTTTTGCAAATTTATTAACTCAAATGGAAGTCCAATACTTTGCTGAGGTCTCGAGAAACTGATAAAAAGTGAAATAAAAACAAGTTGAGGCATATGTAAAAACTATTAGTAAGAAATAAGAACATTTTGAACCTGTCAAATTGGTTCAAAAAAGATCATTTTTAAGCAGATTAAACCTTATACAAAAGTTGAAATTAATCTTGAACAAATTTAGAGTTAATGAAGCCATAACCAGCAGAAAAGGTATCTAGAAACGCTAAGGCAAATGAAGGTTAAATCAAATACTTTATCTAATGATTTTGCTATATTTTACTGAAACTTAATATAAACTAAGGGTCATTCCAAATTAAAAAAAAAAAAAAAATTGCTTTATAAAGGAGATTTACTTTGTTGTTTGGTCATCGTCAAAAAACAAGACTGAAAATCATGATTCTGGTATTTATTATTAAATGATTAAATTTGAAATTAAAATATACACATTAAAATAGAACAAGAATCTATTTTGAAGTTTAACTTTGGTTTAGTAAAGAATACATTTTTTTTGCTTAAATCAACTAATAAACAATAATAAGCAAAAGCACAGATATGCTACAATTGCTTTTTTCTTATCATTTTAGTCGAATAAAAAAACAAGGTTTATTGAAAGATATGGAAAAAATATATTTCTCGTATATGAAATATTTCAAGGTCTGGTCTGGTCACAATGAAGTTTCCATTATGGTCAACATATTGTAAACAACATTACTAGCACCATACAAAACCTTCGCAGAATTTCTTGAGAAAAATTTCAAGATTGGTTTTACAGAGTTATCATTACAGTGAAATTATCATACACATTCAATTTGAAAATTTAATCAGAATCAAAACTTATGTAATTTTTCAAATCAAATTTGATTCTCTAAGATGCATGCTAAAACAGAGTCAAAATATAAATTCTTGAGCAAAACCAGAAAATTTTATTCTCTGACAAAATTTATATAGGGGCCTGGTAATTAATAATGAGAAAAGTTTTGGCAAACGGTCATACGGATGAAAACTTACTCTGTCCTCCAAAGTTGAAGAAAATCACATTTGGTTTTAGATCTAAAATAGCCAGAAATACCAGTGTGGAAAAATATATTTTTTTTCCAACTAAAAAAAGTTTAATGCAAAACTTTCAAGAAATTAATGAACAATTTGGCAACATTGGTAAATTTTTTGATTCTGTGGGCAAACCAGGGATACAATAATATTTTCCAATAAGAAACAAAATTTTGACAAAATCGGAAAAGCATTTCCAGAGAAAAACTGAAAAAGACTACTTTCATGAAAATTTGGATAAATGTTGGTCTTAATTCATTTTCCTGCTGTAATATATTTTGTACTACAATAATTGATTTTTGAATAAAAAGATAAGATCAGTGTGAAGATACTTTTGCCATTAAGAAGCGAGTGCTTATTTAAGGGAGGCAATTATCGTTACTAGAAAACATGCTGGAAAAGAAAGTTCTTATTAAAAGTTGAGAACTTAACCAAGAAAATAAGCCACTGAGCAGCTACAAAGAAAATCCATCACTGGAGGACAAAAATAGCTCAATCTATAGCACTCTATCTGCCTTCACTAGAGTCCACTAAGGGGAAATAAGTGTTAATATTAGTTATTTTTACATTTTCTTTGATTAAAGTTATATAATTAATGCTGATGCACGTTCAAACAGATAAAACATTGCACGTGCATATTTGACGATAACCAAACAAATAGAGGATTCCAAGGTACTATCACAAGTTTTTAACAGTAATTTTTATGTCGCTAAAAAATCTTGTTTGGGTCTCCAAATATTTTAGGACTTTTAAGATTACACGTGAAGCATAAGGCCAGATTTTTTTTTTTTTAAGTTTTGACAAAGTAGTTGCTATGACCACACAGTTAAGTTAAACATCTAGAGAATCAAAAAAACTTTTTCGACAAAATAAAAAGCACAATTTTTAATTCTTTTTCATCTGAAACATGCTTGTTTGAGTGTACCTTAGGATCCTTTTAAGTAACTGTCCTTCTAAAAATGCATGGAATAGTATAATCTTCACTATGACAACTAAAATTGATTTTAAAGGTTATTGTGTTATTGTACCTCATCAATATTATTAAATGTGGCTACACCATTGCTCTTTATACTTCCAATATGCTTACTGAATCCTAAATAAAGAGATTCATTGATACACATACAAGTATTATTTGACAATATAACTATAGATTAAAACTCGTTAATTGCCAAACGTTAATTACTACCAGTTTAAAAATTTGCTAATTAATATTTTTTCCTTTAAAAAAAAAAATTAGGGACTAATACACTTTGAGAAAACATTTATTCACAGAGATCTTGGATTTTTTCAACAAGATTTTAGAAATTTAGGGTGAAACTAAGGATTTTTTTTATATAAACATAACTTTTTATATGATTTTGTCACAAAAAAGGTTCTTGGACTATAGAAGCTACAAGTGCCTCTAACTTGTAACATTTTTTTTTTGGCTAAGAAAGGAACTTGCATAAAAGTTATTTGAAGAATACAAATTTCAAGAATTTTTAAAACACAATAGGAACCATGATCTTATCACAATAGCCTTTATTTACATGAGAAATTAGCCACAATTCAAAGAAAATGTAATTCTAGAGCGAGAATGAACATATTTTAACGATAGATATTGAGGGTTTAGATGGTAGAGCTTATTCACCAGTGAATAATTGAACACTGGAGTATACATCTGAAATAGAAAGGGGGAACTTCATCAAGGGTTAATAAATTTATCTGTTTTTCTCCTTTTGTCAAACTCTAAATTTGACCAACAAAATATGTTTGATTTTAATTATTTCTGGCTACTATTGTATCAGTAACATGTGTTATGTTGATTATGTTACATTTATGGTGATCAAAATTACATAAAATTGAATTCCAGGACGTAGTAAAAAAATTGGGTCATTTCAGAATTTTGGTCACCATAAAATTTCAATATCTTAAGCTAAATTACATGCGTGCAGTTATCTAATTATTAACTAACTAGGTAACTTCTAAAACTAACTTTTTGACTGAGTGAAGGAGAGTGTTGACAACCAAAATAGTTAAATTAGCACTCTTAACAACTTAAAATGGGTCGTTTGTGCCATTAAAACAATCACGTAGTCTACAAAAACATTATTATATAAGTTTTGTTTAACAATCTCTTCTAGTTAATTTTTTCTTTACAGCTTTATATGATATTTTAGAGATTATGTACAAAAGATAAGAAGCGAACTGTAATGTGGACCTCTATTAAGAGATAGCAAAAAAGAGATGGAAACTGAAATTTTTTAATTGTTAGAACAATAATATTAACAAAAATAGATATCATCAAGAATGTTAGGAGCAATCAAATTTGACTAGCTGACCAATAAAAACCATGCACATCGTGGTCTTATGAGTGTAATAAAATTTGCGTTTTATTAAACCTAATGTGTTCTAGAGTCTGTTTACTGAGAATAAAATAGAAAAAAGTTTAAACTAGTGTATAATTTCACAAAGAACATGTGAATCTGTCTTCAAAAGATGCAGATAAGGAAATTAACAATGACTACAGAAGTTTAAAATTTTGACTCATGCTTGGCCTGGACCAAAATCAGGAAATTTGAGACTCCACAAAGGTTTTTTGTGCTTGATTTTTATGTTTTTAGGGTTTAGGGTTCTTCACTTTCGAACTTTTTGCTTACATTTTGAAGTTGTTTTTTCTAATTAATACTCTTATAGAGTATAAACAACTTTGTGTCGAATAATGTAAATAACTCAAATATATATATATATATATATATATATATATCAACATGTATTAACTAGTGGGTAAATACATCACCACACAATTTGAATTTTCTGGTGACTTTTAATCTGTTTTTTCTTTCATATGATTGCTTATAATATATGTTACTGTGGAGAGAAATTTAGAACGGTTGAGCGGGGTCAGGAAAGTTAGTTTTTGGTTACTGGGACATTCTACGTCAAATCATCAAGGCTTTGTTACAAATGTTCTCAGATTTTTTCATCAGTTAATAGGTTTCATAAAAGATTTACTCGCTGAAAATATGAGCTTCCAAAGTTAAATGGTTCAAAAGTTATGGCAATTTGAATTTTATGTTAATTTGATGTTTTTAAAATGGCATGCGAAGTGACTCCTGCCTATCAAGGTTAACCTATTGTGATAAATCTTCCGATATATACATCCATTGGAGATGAAATTTGATACTTGAGTGTGGTGAATCCAATAACACACATATAAACCTCTGAAAATACTCTTAAGTATGTGTAATTTAAGATTAAATTTTTTTTACTGTCTGCTAAAGATTACTCAAAACCTGAGTACTTAAATGGTGAAATTCAAAATATAGCTGATTAAAACAATTTTTTTTTTCATATCTGATATATCTAATATTTTTAACATAAATTTGTAGCCAATATTTTGTAATATTTTTATAATAATATCGTTGAATGACACACCTTTTTTACACCTGGATTTAAACTAACTAACCAATCGCTAAATAGTCGTTAAATTTTATTTACGTTATAAAGTAGCGATAATGCAACATCAACGATTGGATAATTATAACAATGCTAAAGATTTTCATTGGCCGGTTTTAACAATAATATTACAAACGTTCAACGTTATAAATTTTTGATTGGTCTTTTCTAAACAATGAATAAAAACAATTATTATTCTTATTCTTTTTTTTAGTGATGAATGTCAAACTGTTTTCTGCAAGAAAGAAAGAAATAATAAAGATTAAAGATATACCTCCTGAAAAGTTATAAAGTGGAAACTCTCATTACGAGACAGTCAACCTGAAAGTGAGATATTATGTCTATATCACATGAAAAAATGTTGCAATCCTTTTGGTAGGCATGTTAAAAAAAAAAAAGATAACGGTACTTTTATTAAACGTTTGTTTTTTATATAGAACATTTTATACCAAACAGAAACTTAATAATATTACAAGAATATTAAATAACAAACAAAATCCAAGAAAATTTATTTTAGCAGTTGATATAATTTAATTCATATATTTAACTGAACCTTAAGAAGTTGTTTAGGTGAACATGTTGTTATGTTGTGAACAGCAATAAGACTGGAAGAACAAAACATGTTGTACTAGGGTTATGTCAAAACTGTTTTGATATTGTAATTCCAGACAGAAAAAAAGAAAAGAAAAAAGAGTCTAAAGAAAGCCAAGATTAATCTATAATGTAAATGAATTTGAAATGGAAGATAAGTCTGAAAAAGATAGTTTGTACTCAGGTAAACAAGTCTTGATTTGATAGCAATTTCTCCAGTAGCTACACATTTTTCCAAAGCATCACTGTGTCAAAATCATTAAAAGAAAGCTATAAAGAATAGTTCAAAGGTTAGAGGAATCATTTGCTACTACACTACTCGGCGCAGAACCTATTGACCTACAGGCTGCCGATCTACCTGGTACAAGCAAAGTTGAAGAGAAGAAGTGTTGTAACATATTAATTTTATAACACATATTAACTGAACAGATAAAAAATAAACTTTTGGTAATTTTTAATCTGTTCAGTTAATCGGTCTAAAACACAACTCTTTATATTGAAGCCTGATTCATGGTCTATCGAGCAGGAACCAAATTATTTTTATGGTTCAGAACACCTTATACAGAAAGCAAACGATTAAAAACAACAAAGAGGAATCCTTGCTCTTCCTGACTTAGTCACAAAAGCTAACATCATAATTTCATTCCATGAAGATGATGAGTACAGTCAAACGATGTCAAGAAGAAGAGATTTCCTCAGTATTAAGCGCAATGTCCACCACCAGAATCGTCTATTACTATGTGATATCAAACAATTGCATGCATCTTTCAAAAACAAATATCCAACCTTAAAAATAGGATTCTCAAAATTTTGCTCTCTGAGACCAAATGTGGTGTGTGACTAAGAGCAACATACTAAAATGGAACCTGAAACAATAACATATCAGAAATGGGAAAAGAGTAGACAGATCTACTCTTATATTTTATGGAGTTGTTAGTGGAGCAAATTAACTCTTGTACAGCAAAAAGTAAAACAAGATTCTTGAAACAACGAAATGAAGATTTACCAAATAAACAATGCTATTCCTTGGAGACTTTGCAGAAAATTACAGGTTCATTGTATAACATGAAATTCAAAGATTTCACTGGAATAAAACAACATGTACGTTTCATCCACTTGTCCTTTAATATAAAGTAAACGATCAGATACAACACCACTCGGAGTTGGCACAGTGGTAGGACAGTTGACTCCGGAGTGAAAGATTACGAGTTTGACTCCCACCTCTGGCGGAAATTTATTTCCATGTTATCTCTGAGTTTCTGAGCAAAACTCATTGCGTTGCGTAATGCAACGCTAGCTGAAATTGATTGGGTTGTTTGGCTGAGCCAATTTCGTAGACGCAAATGGGCGTTCTAAGTACTCCAAGACCGCCACGTGGGCCCATCTGGAAATATGTCTCGGCAATTTGTCAGTTCCCCACGTTAAATATAACATTCTCATTCTCACTCATTATGTTACATATCCGATGATCTTGAGCACGATACTAATTTTGTCTACGAGTTGCAGAGAGAATGCATGTATTATATAAAACAAACATTTCCATATATTAAAGAAGTTGAGTATTTCTTGGATGGATGCGCTGGCCAATGTAAAAAATTTTTAAACTTGTTTATGCATAACAGTTATTTAGGCAGTTGTGCTAACTGGTGTTTTTTTGCAGCTATTCATAGAGAGTCTTGTGGTGGGATAACTGAAACTATAAAATGATTATCAGTTTGAGCCTGCCTCCAACAACCATATAATAAGCAAATATTGATAGTTGATGCTCAAGCTTTGCAAAGAGAAAACTGAAGCCATTGTTTTTCACCACATTTAAAAAAAAGAGCAAGTGATTGATGTAAGAGACAATCTAAAGAACGGTTTAGTCAACAAATTCCTGGCACATGCTCTTTTAACCAGTTAAAAAATTCTGTGAAGATGTTGAATATGCATTTACCTTTACATTTACTTAAATCGTGACACATGACATAGATGCAAAAGAAATGGACAATGTCAGTGTGATGGCTTCTGTTCGGTTGGTGTAGTTGAAGAAGTAAACGAACGAGATATTGAAGTTAGGTTTATGTATCCACATGGACCAAAGCAAAACTTTCAGTCACCACAAAGGCAGGACAATTGTTGGATACCGGCAAATGACATTAATTGTATAATTGAAATGGTATCAACTGCTACCGGACAAATATACAATATCAAAGAAAATGGTTTTAATTGTGGACAAGTTTCAAATCTATATCTTCATCATTGTAACAAAGTCAAAATTGGATGTATTTAAAAAATGATCTTATGTTATATCTTACAAAAATAAAAACATTATTTTAACTGAAATTGTAGTAAATAAAAGTTGTATGTTGAAAGAAAATAAAAATAAAAAAAAAATCTTTTAAAGTTTTTTTTGCCTAAATATACTAAAGACAATTTCAAGTTTTTTCTGACCTAGCAGTATATATAGACTACCAGTAATAGAATTACATTTGTATATAATCAGCCACATTTTGAATTTCACCATTTAAGTACTCCAGATTTTCAGTAATCTTTAGCAGACAGTAAAAGTTTAAAAATTTGAATTGCACATACCTAGGAGCATTATCAGATGTAAATATATGCTTTTTTGGATTCCCTACCCTCAAAAATAGGTAGGCACTAAATTTCATCTTCAATGGATATCTATTTCAGAAGATTTATCACAATAAGTTAACCTTGGTAGGCAGGAATCGCGTTGCGTGCTGTGATAAAAATGGCAAAATGATATAAAACTAAAAATAACATAACTTTTGAGCCGCTTAACTCTGGGTGCTCATATTTTCAGGAATTTCGTAATTTATGAAATTTAATTACTAGTGCAAAAATGAGCAAAATCTGAGCACATGGGTTATAAATCAGAAAAAAATCTGATGATTTGACATGGAACTGTGGGAGGTAATTAAAATGAAAAAAATAATCCTGAGGTAATTACATATATTATGCATAATTTAATATAACAAGCATCCACTTGTAAAAGTAAACATAGTTATCAACAGGCTTACCTGTAGTACTCACATCTCCAATATTAATTTTATCATAAAAAGATGCTTTAGAAGGAATGGACATTCGACTCTTGCGGTTTACTCCAATGACCATAAATTCTTCGCATGCCACTTTCCATTCTTGGAGATTTATTATTGCACATTCAAGTTTTGTTAGCCATTTGCTAGCTACATGGTCATCAGGAAAATCAAGTTTAATGTCACCGCTATCCGATTTATTTATAGAAATTGAAGTCTTCTCTCTCACAAGTTCAGTTGACTAAAACAAAAATAATGAACTCAGAAACAAAATAATGAGCTCAGTAAAATATACAGTTTTAAACCTTTTAAGTAGTTAAATGTTGAGAGATAAAAAAAAAATTTCTGACAAATTTTTTTATTTTGAAGCATCGAGTACTTATTTTTATTGGTCTAAATTTAGGCCCAATTTCTGACTTTATGGGTCTGAAAATTTTTTAATAATTTTTATTAATATTTTTGTTATCATGAGCATCTTTCCAAAATTTTAGGGCAATTGGACAAATACAGCTCCTGCAACCTTTCCCAGAAATTTAAAACTGTTAAATAGAGAAAAATGCAAATAGTTTTATTTACCAAATATATAAAAATATTAACAGATAAAAACAGGTTAAAATCCCCCTTTTAATATACTGTTCCCTCTTCATCATTGAGTTTATCATCAAACCCTTTCCTAGTTTGCTGTAAAATTTCATAAAAAAAAACCCTATTTCCTAACCTCAATAAGCCATGGCTATGGGCATTAAGAGGGGAAAAAAATTCCCCCTGTTGAAATAAAGCTGTTTTTCAAGGTTTTTAACATTTTTTGTATATCGATATTTTTGAAATCTACAATAATTAAGGTTTAAAATTTTTCTACTTTTGAAAATTTGTATTTTTCAATTTCTTTTAACAGTCTACCCCATTAATAGTGTTTCTCGACAAAATACTGGCAGACCTAAAATTGCCTAAGTTAATTGCTTTCTTCCTTTTGATCTTTCAGGTTGAGACTCCAGAGGCTGCGCGATAGGAAATATCGTTTTTTACATGAAATTGTAACTAAAGTTGAGATTTATTCTATTCCTGATATTCTTATAATTAATTTTGATCAGATGCCTAAAAAGCTTGTGCAATGCAGCAACAACACGATTGCAAAGAAAAATAGCACTACCGTTATGATTGTTGGAGCTGCAGAAAAGTGTACCGTACCATAACAGGAACCTTCTAAATTTCCTTATCACTAAATTTTGAGGTAAAACTACTCAGTGTTTGCCTCGCTACTATTTTCCTGATGACTTCCCATTAAGCGTCAACAAGTAACATCTTTAAACAATAAAGAGTTAGTAAAATTTCTCAAAGAAATCATCATTCCGTATGTCAAAAAAGTCTGCGAACAGCAAGGTCTCGGATCTGAACAAAAGGCCCTTGTAAAAATGAATGTTTTTACCTGGCAGATGACTATGAAAGTAGAGATGCTTTAGCAAGCAACAACATCCTTATTACAAATTTACCTGCCATCATGACTTGCTTCTACCAGCCATTAAATCTTACTGTAAACGGTGCAGCGAAGCGATTATTTGCCAACAAGTTTAACTGTTGGTATTGCGACCAAATATCAAGCGAATTAGAGATAAGTACTTTGATAGGTGAAATCGATGTAAAATTAAGTCTTTCTGTATTGAAGCCCTTTTACGCAGACTGGGTTGTGTGCTTTTTTAATCACATCACATCTATAGCAGGTAATAGTGTAATTGAAAACGGATGGAAAGCCACAGGTACAATTTTTAGCTCCAGGATCCGTACACGAAATTGATTCTTTAGTTGGAGAAAACAAAGGCACTAATAACATCAACCTCAACGCAACCTACAAACTTGATACTCTGAAATTAGTTGACTTCTAACTTCAAAATGAACATCGCAAAAATTTATCTTGCAAAAAATTTTCAAAGTGGCCATTCGCAAAATTGTAACATTTCAAGTTAAGTTTATCTCATGAAAGTTTCGCTTAAAGTAATGTTTCTGCAAATTTTACTGTACGTGGTCTATTTTAAAAAGTATTTTGTTTTCATACTAATAAACAGTTTTCCTAATACTTTTATACACA
>JAUZNK010083022.1:0-13047 GCA_035046665.1 Euphysa ruthae | reverse complement strand
TTATATAAAAGCTCGATGAAAGGTACGCACACATAGAAGCAGCACAAACAGATCTTTTCCTAGTTATATTAAAACAAATATTTTCCAAGCATTTATATCATATATTCATTATATTAAAGCTCATACATAATACTAAATATTGTTTAAAAAAAGACATTAACATTTTTCCTCCAATGCTTATCTGGTTGTTAAAGCAGTGTACCATCTTCAACTACCAACACATCATCAAATTCATAAGATTTAAAAAAATAGTTCCAAACAAAATGAAACTAATTTATTTACAACATATTTAAAAAAAAAGAATGTCAATACATATGATCCCTGCCAAATACATTTTCTTTGAAATTGTCTTTTTTCTCTGATACATAGTCAAAAATTCCAAGTATACCAGATCTTTTAGGTTTTGTAAATATGTTACCATTTGATGTGTTCACTAGAAGACAAATTTTTAAGAAATCATTAAAATAAACATATGTCTATTCAATAAAACAAAAACTTCTATGTGCATGCAGTGTTAGTATGCTGTGTTTGGCATACTGACATCCCATTTGAATTAAACTCCCTATTCCAACTGATACCCCATTAGGCAATTAGACTTTTACAAACAGAAGTGGGTCATAATGTTTATTTACAAGTTACTTTATCAGGAAAATATATATTATTTTTTGGAATGCAATTATTCAAAAAAAAATGTTATAAATACTTTTTAAAAATATATATTTAAAAATTGCTAGATTTCTTTTCTTTTGAAAGTGGGCCAGGTGATTATCACCAACTTACTTTGACTATGTTCAAAACAACATTTGTAAATCCACCGCCAAAAATTTTTTGCGTAGCTCAATCTTATATGTTGTATTAATTTTTTGAATTTATCTGACTTTCTTATAATTTACAAGCCCTTCTGAGTACTAAATTACTCAATAAAGAGCATGATGAAAATTCCAGTTCAAAATGATGATATATTCTCTGATGGTGTTAGTTTTAACAAAAATTTAAAAAAAAAAAGAAAAAAAAAGAAAGATTTTTTTCAAACATCACTTCTGGCTTTTGCATAACCAATTGGTATTCTAAAAACACTTTGTATTTGCTATTCCAAGATCTTGTGTAATTTTGCTGATCTAGAAATAAAAATTGTATCAGCGACTCTTGGAACTGACAAAAATTGAAATAAAAAAGCCCTAAAAGTTTAAAATCCTTAATAAAGTTCAATTTGTTAGATCTGCTAAAAATTTTTAATGGCCTTATTATCCACATCAATTTTTAAAAAATTATGTGATGTTTTTAAGTCTCTAAATAGCCTTTATTTGTACTTCAGAAATGAGATATTTATTCCCTACTTATTTCCACAAAACTATGGCCCAAAAGCTTTTAACTCTACCTCAGCAAATACCTTCAAAAAAACTCAAAGAAGAAGATTCTTTATTGTTCTAAATTAAATTCTACAAATTATAAGTCTCTGCTGCAGTCTCCTACAGATTAAAGAACTAGGTCTCAAAAATTTACATTTATTAAAATAAGATCATAACATGCTGAGAATCTAAGAATTCAATAGAAGAAGCTGATTGTTTTGTGAGAAACAAAATATTCTCGAGTACAATATTTGTCTCAATAAAATGAAATACTAGGTTTAGTGCTAAAAAAATTATATGGAGAAATCTTTCTCACCACGCCTATCAATATGAAGCGTAGATAAATAAACTGATGATACAATATTATGATAGTAATGTGATTTTTACATCATTTTCTCCTTCAGTTGTTGACTTCTGAAGCTTTCTCAACAACTTTGTTTTCACGTCAAAAAATTCCCGACATCTATTTTGTTAGGTTATGCCCCGTAACTGCCAGGATTCACCCGCTTTTACTTTTGACTATGTTTTTCAAGCGGTAAACAACTTCTAATAGACTAGAGACCGATATTTTTTACATTATCCGTTAAACTTTGTTTCAGAAAATTAATGGCATCCGTGTATTTAGAACTGATTTTTCATGCTGTCAGTGGTTCAAAATATCAGAAAAAAAATGGCCGCTAAAAATTTGGAGCTTCCTTCTACTTCATTTTAAAAGAAGACAGTGACAATGATCAAAATTTGGAAGAGGATGTTTTGTAAATGGGATATTGTTCTTGGAGAAAATATGTATGCTTTTGATTATTTATTAAAAACCCAAATAAAGAAACACTCAAATTTCAATTTTTGGCCAGAAAATGGTATAAATGAAATTGATTTACGTGCTTTCTTTGCCTTAACCTTTTTATGGGCATCGTAAAGGTCTCGATAAGGAATTACTGGTTTACTGACCCGATTCATGGCACGGAATTTCCAAGAACAGTCATGAGCAGGGATACCTTTTTTTAACATTTTATCTTTTCTTCACTGCTGTGACTCTAAAGATCACCCTTCAAAAGGGAATCTGATTATAACCCAACAAAAAATTGGAGAAAAGTTTGACTATCATTCATGATAGATTCCAAAAAGTTTGGGTTCCACGACAACATATTGCAATCGATGAAGGCTCAATTCCATTTAAAGGAAATATTTATTTCAAGGCTTATAACCCAAATAAACCTGACAAATATGGAATGAAAACACTCAAAATCTGTGATGCTTCAAATGATTATTGCCTGATCGTTGAACTTTAAGTTGGTAAAATCGACAATCAACGCAAAGAATCTGTATATGGCAAAACATATGACACTATCATGAATCAACCTTTTATTTAAGATAATCATGTTTGTGGAACTGTTCGTCCACGAAAAGGGCTGCCCAAGGACTTTGTTTCTTCTTTGTTCAAAGTCAAAGGTGACCACAAAACTATAAGTTATGAGTACTGTATGGTGGCATTGCAAATTTTTGACCACTGCATACCGTTGTAAAATGATTGAAACAGGAAAGAGATCATAATTACAACAAATATATGGGTGCAGTTGATTTGAATGACCAATCAATAGAATATTCGGCTTTTTTTAAAAAGAACAGTGAAGTGTTGGAAGAAAGCACTTTTTCATATGTTAAATCTTTCAATGGTAAATGCCTATATATTGTGAATTGAAAATCAAAAATTAATTGGTTAAAATAAACCGTCATCACAAAACGATTTTCGTGTTGCTGTTGTGAAGCAAATGGTTCAAAAAGCTAATCTCATTCCTTCAGTTAATAACCCCAACAGATAGCCTTCTGTCAGTTCAACGATTATCATGTCTCCATTTTATTGAAAGAATTGTTGCTCTTACCAAGAAAAAAAGAATCACCCGTTCTTGTAAAGTTTTTGTTCTTCCTTAACGTTCTATTGATCAAAGCAGGTTTTAAGCGTAAAAGGCCTGGACATGAATCAGCATATAAGTATTCATAAGTGTTCATAGTGCTAGATTACTCTGTGTATTGAGCTCTGCTTCTTCATTTTCCATAATCACAAGGACTAAATTGCAAATTATATTTCATAGAAAAACAAATAAAGTTATAATAACCCTATTTCCAAAGCTGCAACTAAAAGCAATGTTTAGAATTTTTTAGATGTTTGTTTTTATGGCCATTTTTATGTCTCAGAACATAGGACAGCTCAATAACACACATTTATTTGTATTCAATTCTTCAAATAATTATCTTTTTTATGACTTTTTTTTAAGATGGCGTATATGGGTGGGGTGATTCCCACTTTTGCACTTTAATAGAACAGAAGTTATGACTAATAGCGTAAAGAGAGATTTTTTTTTTCTCAAAAATGGCCAGTATATAAAAGCTGCAACTGAAAGCTATTTTTTATAATTCAATAGCACACATTTATTTGTATTTAACTCTTCCAAAAATTTTTTTTTTTTATTATTTTTAAGATGGGGTATGGTGTGAGTGAGTATGGGTGATGATTTTTTTTTTTGAAGAGACGAAGGTATAATCTAAAAAACAAGACCTCACTGAACTTCTACAATTTAATAGAACAGAAGTTAACTAATTAGTGTAAATAAAGATTTCAAAAATGGCTGAGATATAACATAAATTAGAATTTTGCCTCTGGTGTGCAAAGGGTTAACATCATATAATAATCTCGAAAGAATCATGACAAATGTGTTATAGGTCAAAATCTTATTAAAGCCAGGCCAGAAAAATCTTTCAAAATGACCAAAAATTCCATTAATTTATCATAAATGTTCTTTACCTTACAAAATTTCAATAGAATTAGAATACAATTTCACCTATCGCGTTTTAGATCTGGGCCCCAAAGCATACGACTGAAAAGATTTACCATGCTAAGTTTCAGAAAAAGTTAATGAGCTAAATTCAAGAAAATTTAAAAATGAATTTTTTGTGGCCTAAAATTTGTTTTCAGTCCCAGAAACAAGTTATACAAAATATATAAATTACAAGTTATAATGAAGTCATTTTAAATTGAAACAAAAGTTTCCCACTTTTATACCATGTCTGTAAACTTACCAACTGTATTTGTTGTAGGAAGTGTAGATTCATTATAGATAGTGAAACAAAGAAAGCAAATGGGACCAGCCATTGGCAAAGAGTGAAATATGTTAAAACCTAAAAATTATAAAAGATAAATAATATTTTACCGCCTTGTAAATTTTCAACCTCAGAAGTAAATCTAGCAAATAATAACTTAAATGTTAAATTAATAGTAAAATTCCAACCTGAATTATTTATGGTTCACATATAAAAATTATCAAAAATAATATTCTCTGAAGTTAAAGCAGAAATAGAAGTTATTTTCTCAAGAAAAACTAAAATGCCTCACTAAGAAAATTTTCCACACTTTTACGGACATAGAATAAGAATTGATGAATACTTATTCTGGTATAAAATGGACCCTAAACCTCTCCAGAAACCAACCTCACTCATTTATTGATTTAGTGTAAAAACTGTCATTTTTAAATCTCGCTAAGTTCAAAATTTAGTTTAGATTTTCAATACTTTTGAGTTTTGGGAATACCTAAGTATAGTATATAAAATATTGAAGCACCTAGTAAAATCCTCTGTTTAGCCATCAGGATATTATCATCAATTCATTGATAAAACTTCACTAGTTGTAAGAAACATGTGCTAATATTGTCCAATTATAAGCATTTAAATAAATGACTATAACTCCAGAATAAATTTATAATGACCAATGTATATCAAAAATTATGAATAATCAAGGATTATACAACCACAGTAAAATTCAATTGACTTTTGCTAGAATTGAACATCATTATATGTAATTTCTGGAAAATACCTTACTTTAGCTCTGCTTTCTATTTTCACCACTCACTAAAATCAATGCTTTGACTAAACATTGATGAAATTTTTGTCATTACGAAACAATTCCAAGATTCTGGAAAAATTTTTAGACTGTACACTCACACACAAAAAAAAAGATTTACATAAATGAGACTTACTTCTGGGAAGGGGTGATAGTACATTCCAAAATATTTAAATGATAAATAATGGTTAACGAAAACCATTCCTAAAAAAAAAGAAAACTTCCAATTTTAAAGAGCATACTTAATATCCAACAGCATGTCAATATCTGTGCAGCGATTTTTTTAAAACTTAGCGCAAAAAATTATAAAAGCAATATAAATATCAAAATAATAAAATAATATTTATTAAATATTTATTAAACATAAATCTATGGAACTAAACCATAAAAAAAGCTATTTTCAGCCCATAAAGATTTAAAAAAGGACCAAAAATTCTAGCATATTAAAATGTTTTTCCTATCCAAGATAAGATTTAAAATCTCAAAAAAAAAATATATATTTTTAAAGTCAAAGAAACCATCAGCATGATTGAAGCTGAGCTTTCCAGAAAAAAAATTGTTTCTGGGTACTTCTCACCACCACACGTTGCTCAACGAATGATAAAAACAATATTCAAATCTAGAAATTAAATTATTATGGTTATTGAAAAACTTTTCAAACAGATTCTGCAACAACAAAGAAAACTTGCACGTAAGGTTCAACAAATTGTAATTATTAGGTAAAAATTTGAGCAAATTTAACAAAATGGCTAATTTGCAGGTCGTTGAAAATGTCACTTGATTCACTGGATGATAAGTTAAAAAAATGCTTTTAATTTCTTAAAATAGATGCAATCAACTCACTTCAAGCAAAATGCAAAGGATCAAGCAGATCAAAGGACTTTTATGATCATTTAATTCTTATTATGTTGTTTTAAAAACATCAAAATTTTTGAAAGTCATAAGAAATAAAACTTATTATTTATTGGACAATTAATTAAAAAAGAAAAGTAAGAGAAAGCTGAAAAATGTTATGTTTTTCAAAAAATATATCACCTGAGGCTATTATAAATGGTATCGATGTTACAGATATATTTGGAAAATCTTTCAATAGTAAAAGATGGTCGAAACTGGTAAGAAACCCAATCCCGGTTAAATATAACGGTAATCCTTCAAACATCAACAATCCAACATTCACAACCATAGAAGCCTAAAATAAAATTAAATGTCTCTAAATTTTCAGCCAAGTGTACTATGTAGCTAATATGCAATTCTGTACCAATTCTGTACCGTATAAAGAATGTACAATTTTTCATCATACCTAATGTTTAGTGCCTAATGGACAAACGTCCCAACATCTGACATTTTATAAACATCCCAACCACCATTGAATGGCAAAATCCTTTATATCAAAGCAAAAAAACAAGTTGAAAATAAAATTTGAATCGTTACTTTATTCCACAATAACTTTGAATTCAACTAAGAAAAGCACAATTCTAAAATCGGTTGTCTGTTTATCATTACGTAAAGTAAACAATATTAATCAAAATATTTAAACTACGTGTTACAATATTTTTAGTAATCAATCAATCCCTAGATTACAAAACAGCAAAAAAAAAGATATACCTCTAAAAACCTTTGAGAGACAATATATAACTATTTAAAAAGACACACAAAAATGCATTAACAAAGTAAATATGTAATTAGGTATCTTTTCATGTACAATTTAAGAGCACATCTTTAAAGAACAACTTACAATTGTTATGTATTTAATTACTTTAGCAGTCATTACAGTATACTCTTCAACTACTTCTGCAATATAGTATAAACCAGCCGCTGTGTAAAGAAAAAATATCACAAGAAACTTAGAGGAAATTCTTCCCTTTTAGACAATCCTTTAGGTTTTTTGACATAAACAAATGGAAATTAAACACTTTTTTGTGACATAGTAAAATTTTTCTAATCCAAGAAAATATTATTCTAACTCTAACTAGGGGATAAAATCATTACATTTTTACTTTTTTAGGTCATCAAAAAACCCCAAAATATTATTTCATACGTCTAACTATGAGGAATAGTAAAAAAATGACATCATAATAATCAATTGATATAAAAATTTGATAAAATATATAGCAGATAAATTTTTCAATCATCTGCTGGATTATTGTATGCCACACACACATGGGGAATTTTTTGTCTTTAGAAATTGTAGGAACTAACAATATAAGTGATATCAAAATCATAAATAACCATGAAATTTCATAACCAAAGCATTTTAAAAGCTACAGTAGTTTAACAAAAACTATATTTAAAAATTTATTTCATTTAGTGATATGAAATCATCTTACCTAGAGATAAAGTAACAAAAATAATATGAATGATTGTAGACAACCATGTCAGCAAGTAGAAAAACATTTCTATATTTGGCTCCTGTAAAAGAAAACTTAATACTTTATCAAAAGCTTTTAGGATCATTTTTTTTCCTTGAAATTTTCAACCCTTGCCAGGCCTAATTTTAGCAGATCAGACATCAAAAAACGTTGGAGTTTTCTCTGGCGAAATGTCAGACCTGTCTATGGTAGACGTGTTGAACAAAAAAATCTTTTAAATTTCTATTTCAAAACAACTCACATTAACAACATCATTTGAAATACATATTATAGATTCTAACACTCTCCTTGTGTGTTTATAAAAACACAAGTTTAAACACACCAGAATTTAAAAATTCCAACTTCTGGTGTGTAAGCCAATTACTCAACGTAAAAAGGTTCATAGATTAATCAAAAGTTTAAAAATTTGAAAAAATATTCTAAAATCTAGAAAAAATTTGTTGGTTCCCTAAGAAATCAGAATAAATTTTATTATGAAATTTGAATCAATCAGTGCCTTCCACAGCCATTAAATTTCATATAAAATTCAAATTAAAAACATTTTGGAAATTTATCTAAAACATGAAATTTTGCTTGAGCTTGGCTAAAAAGTAACATTAAATGGCGTGATATTGTGATGAATAAATTATTGACTCATCTATACATGGGTCAATAATTTATTCACCACAAAAGATCTAATTGAGTAGTTTATAGCTTGAAGCCGCATTTGAATATTGCTACAGAATAAGCACTTTCTACGAAATTTAGAAAAAAAAATTTGAGAAATTTAGCTTAAATCAAAATAAACAAATAAATTATACTCGTTGTTTTCCGTATCTACCTCAAAAAAAAAAAAAGAAAAAAAAAAAAAAAAGCTGGACAAAATTTTTATTTAAGAAAATAGCCATTTTAGAATTTATTTGTGGCTTAGCACTTTTTCTTCTCTAACTTCCCACAAAAAAATTTTATAAACAGTTTTTTTTTAGTTCTAAAGTTAGTGTTTTGAATATTTAGGGATTGATCAGAACCGATCATCTAATAAATAAACATTTATAACGTTAAAAACTAAGCTGTAGGATATTTATACTCATTTAATAATCAGATAATTATAAAATGAGTCTGCTAGAGAATTAGGATTCCTCTTTCGATCAAACAAAAATTAAAAAAAAGATTTTCAGATAAGCCTTATCTTGAAAATAACTGTAAATTTGGCATGTATTTATAATATATTTATAATTAGCAAAATTAAAATACGAATAGCTCGACTGGCTCCCCTAGATATTAATCTAGTCCAATAACTTTAATCTTTTAAAAATATTAAACTGGTCGCTTCGTTCGATCCTATAAATTCAAATAAAAAAAGAAAGAAAAAATAAAAAAACTTTTATAAGAAAAAGCAACATTAGATGGACTAATGACTGATGATGAACAGATGGGTTAATAAAACAAGAAATTTTATAGGAACCTGCCAGCTTAGTCAGGAGTCCACATGTTAAGGGGGTTTAACTGTCAAAGAGTAAATGGTAATTATCTATACTGATAAATGATAAACAAATAAATTAACTTTCTGACTTTAACTTAAATACAACAATAAAATATTAACAATATAATAAAGAAAAACAAATTCATAAATTTTAAGAGAAATTTCATCATAAAACCAGAGCATATGCATTTTTGCTGACCAGGAAGTATACAAACAAGCAAAGAAGATTGCCACAAAAAGAATGTCAATTTGTGTTAGTTTTATTTTACTAAAAAGAACTTTGGCATAAAGTCTTATTTGCTATTAAGCCAAACTGAAAATAATCTGTTAACCTGCTAAAATGACTATACAATATTATTTAAATAATTATACTATGTAAAACATTTTTCTCTAGAGGAATCAAATATGAAACAGAAATAGCAAAAAAAAAAAAAAAAAAAAAAAAAAAAAAATTTCATTTTGTGAAATATGTATATATATATTATCGCTTTCTACGATTTAGACCAAGAATGTTTTGAGCAGTGGTCAATCCTCCACATGTAATGGAGTATGCACTACTCACAAAATCCTCAAAAGCATGTTTTGAACGGTCTAATCTTTTTAAGTCCTGCATACGATTATGTAAAAACTCCCAAGAATGATTAAAATCAATCGATTTATCAGTCAACATATATAACTCTGTAGCTATATAGATACCAGAGAGAGCAGCTCTCTTTGTGTACCAAGTTGTGTCAGTTGATGTATCTCCAGCATAATACCACATTTCATCAACCATACTTGAACCAAGTTGAACACAATCTGCAGCTGAGTTTGGTGAAGCTAAAAGTTTAAGGGCATCACTCCAACTATCCATATATGGAATGATCATTTTCAAACGAGTTTTTACAGCATATTCAATAAATTCTGGTTGTGTCATTTTATTATCAACATTCGATTTAACATCAGCAAGGTGTTTTGACAACTTAGAATTGGATTCTTCAATGAAATGAAGTACTAAATCCACACCTCCTCTTTTAAATAGCCCAGATGTACTTGAAGAAAGTTCAAGGCTTTTAACTGCTTCATCAATACTTTTTGTTGTCCAGCCATATTGTGGGACAAATTCAAGGGCAGCACTTAAAATTTGTGAATAAACTTCATCATCTGCCATATCTTCATATTCATCTTCTTGAACTTCATTGTTTACATCTTTTGAGTTCTCTAAAATCATTTGATCAATATTAAACATATTTTTTTCATCTGATCCATTCGTTTTAAGTTCATCTGCCATATTGTTATCAGTTGAATTATTGTTGTGTTTTGATTCAATATTGCTTTCACTTCCATCTTTTGAAAATAAAGTATTCGGACTTGAAAAAAAACATCTTGATGATAAAGTAACAATTCTTGGAAAGAGCTTCCCTCTTAAAATTCCCACTGAACTTTTCAACAAAATGGATGACATTTTTTTTTTTACTTTTGTTTTTGCTTAATTTCTAAAAAAAATAACGAAGTTACAAATTAAACAACTCTTAGGCAAAATTTGGTACAATATTTTTAGTTACAACATGTAACGTTATATTTAAATTTTAAGGGGAAATTCGCAAAGTTTCTATAGCTTTTTTGTACCTATGATAAAATTTTTGAGCAGCCCAATAAATTAATAGAAATAATTCCAAAAGCACTCACTCATTTAACACATTTAAAAGTAGGAAATGATTCAATTTTAAAATTCTTTTAAAAGAAGTAAACTGAATTTAAAGTATAAGTTATACATACATATAACTTGAAAAATATCAAACAATAAAATCATAACCAATATTTTCTGTCATTAAAAATATTGGATTGAAACAAAAGGTTTTCAAATTGATTTTCACAGTAAGTTCTTCAGATATACCAAATCACTATACTACAGATCTACAATTACAGATCTACAAATGAACTAAAACTCTGCCACCAGAGAACCTTCATCAAAAAATTTAATTGCTTGTGTAACTAGACTAGAGGCTAAATTATATGAAAGTACTGAAAAAGTTATAAAGAAAGAAACGCAACAATAGAAAACTTTATGTTAAAAGTTTAGCCGGGGTAGTTTTTTCATGTGTTTCTGCTCTATGCTTCAATAATTATAAACCAAGAGGTTCAGACGGACGAATACTGAAACACTATTGTTCGCCACGATGAAGTTGGAATTAGAAAGGACATACAGATTGGTTTATCTTCTGCATTCTTTAAAGCATACTCTGTCAGATTATAATTTTATATAATAAAGTGATGTTAGAGTAAAGTATGATTTCTATTATTTTTTTATAAAATATGAAAACTGAATTTGATCTCAAGCATCGCAGTACGTTGCTTAAAATGTTTTGTGATTCAAATTTCACTCTTTCATTTAAAAATGTTTATAATGTAAAACAAGCAAGATAAAAAGTTAAATTGCAACATATTTATTATTTATTTCAATAAAACACTTTCATGAAAGATTCAGAAGTAAAGAAATCTTCGCAAAAAACGAAAAATAAAAAAATTAAACCACACATTTCAAAATTAACAACTGTGGTTTTTCGGGAGAGACAATCAGATATAAGACATTCTTTTTTTTCTGTTTCCTTGGTTTAGACGATTTCATGAAATTTTTTGCTGGTTGCCCAATTTCGAAAAATGTAACAGATTTTAGCAAGGTCATTAATTTTATGCATAAAGTGTTGACACTAACTGAACATACGTTACACCACTAAAACGAGACCTTAGACAATTTATTTTTCATCAATGTCAAATTACCTTAAAGGACATTAATTTTTGGGAACATTTATTTTTGTGACATTTTTGTGAATTTGGCAAAATTGCTTAAACTTCATTAATTCTCAAGAATAAATGTTGCACGTTTCAAATATTTTAAATTTTATATCAAACTTATAAACTTATAAACTATCTTACTATACCTTTATAAAAAAGTTAAACATTTTTAATAGATTTTGTTCAAAGGTAAGAAAGTAATCGTAAAAATAAAGGTTGCAATATTTTAGAAAAGCCTTTACTGGCGAAAAAAAATTTCATCTCAAAAATTTATGTTGCAAAAATTTATGCACTTAAGGCATATTTTTCTTTTTCTATGTATATCGGATTATCTTTTTTTTTATTTAAGATAAGTGTTGTTAAAAACAAAATAATAGTATAAAAAACAATAATAAGAATTAATTAAAAAAAAACTTTTCCAAATGAAGCTACTCTTCGAATAGACTGTTTTCAGTAAAAAAATAACATTAAAAACTGTTTTGAAAAGCAAAGAACAAAATGATTTTGAAGATTTTTGTCATTTTATTTTTCTTGTATCAACACAATTGGTTGAACTCAAGATGTACCATTTGCTGCTGAGTTATGCCAGACAATTTCTGAAGTGATAGAAAATTTAAGGTTTTGATGTTCAAGAGAATGCTGGAACATATTATGTTATTATTATTATAATTTCTTTCTTTAAATTTGGTAAACATGAACAATTAGGCACAACGCTGTTGGCACTGTTTACACCGAATATATCAATAAAATATTCCCTTTTAAAAACTACCATATATCATAATAAAAAAAAAAAAAAATTATGACTATAAATAAAAACTGAAAAAAAATATTAATAATAGACACACTCATAAAACAACCTCTATAAACCCCACACCATTTATATAGTTCCTTGCAGAGTGAAACTGTTTTAAAAAGCTTAATGTTGGTTCTTTCAGAAGAATATGTAAATTTTTTTTTTTAAAGAAAAATTTCTTATGAAAAACTTTTTTTGAGGAAAATGTTTGTGCAAATAATTTTTTGAAATAATTGTTATATTTGTTTTGCAGAAAATAATCTGTTGTGGGTTTATAAGTCAACAGAGTCTGCATTGACAGTTCTCCGGTTTCCATTTGCGAATAGCAGCTTTAAAACTTGTAAAACTTTTAATAGATCTAGTTTCAAGAGGAATTGAATTCCATATTATTGCCCCAAAATACCTAA
>JAUZNK010083021.1:0-29530 GCA_035046665.1 Euphysa ruthae | reverse complement strand
AATCGAGCCGATGATATCTGGTTTAAAAACCAGTGCTCTTACCACTGAACTACAATAGAAGAGTTCATAAGTATCCATTATACATAGAACAAGGTATAAATATATATTTCATTATTATCTGTGATGCAGTTTTTGTATATTAGTTATCTATATAGATTATGCAAATTAAAGTCGTAAATATTGAAATCAATTTAGATTTTAAATTAATAATGCAATTATTTGACAAATAAGATGGAAATAAGTTTCTTAATTTTAAAAACGTGCTAAAAAAAAAAATTTGTTTAGGAGGTGCATATGCGAAAGTGAGCTTCAAAGCAGTTTTTAAACAATAAAAAAAAAAGAAGGGGGATATAGATTTAACAATGAATTTACAGCAGTTTAATATATTGTAATTATTGTAATATTACTTGCCGGATGAAAAAATTGTTATTTCCGAGTTAGCAAGAAATATGATATTTGATTACCAATTCTATTTTCTGATCAACAAATAGGAAATTGATAAATATCACCAAATATATCGCGCCACACAAAAAATATCAGCGCACACAAGAAATGACACAGCACGCAAAAAAATACTATGAGAAAGAAAGACGTAGCAATTATAACAGTTTATTTTTATGAAATTCAGGAATCTTTATCTGGCACTCCTATTTGAAATATATAAAATTCGAAACAAAGACGTAATGGAACTATGTTATCGATAATAAATTGAAAGGCTATAAAAATAACTTAAATACAATTTAGAGATAATCTATTTCATTTTTATCTGCTAAAATATGAAGAAAACAATAACCTAAAGAATATTTTAGAAGTTTAACGAAATAAACCTATTAAGTGATTATGAACCGATGCAAAAAAAAAAAAAATAAAAAAATACCGAGCCATTAGTTTCTGAAATTTTCACATCGGCACATTAATAATTGACTTTATTTCTAAATCTAATAAACATGATTATAATAATAGCAACATCATATACTTTTCTGTAATACATGACAATGCTTTGTTAACACACTTTGGCAAATTCGAAAGTATTGTATTGTTGAAACAATGACTATCAATGACAAATAAAATTACTTACTTATAAACTACGCTACGCTATTATAAATAAATATAGCAAACCACTTATAACTCAACAAAATCAAAACAGCATGCTGTTATTTTCATTTATCTGCTCTTAATGAGATATTAATGAGATATGCTATTAATCTCTTAAGTGTTATTGATGTAAAAAAGCGCTCTACGTAGTGTAAACAAGCCCTAATTTAAGGTTACTGATGTGGTTACTTTGATTCCAGACCAAGTGCACTAGAATTCTGTACATCGAGGCAATGGTAAGAGTCACACGATTGTTTTTATGTAACTATATTCCAAAACCTAACACTTTAGAAGTTTATATTATTCAAATCATTCTCACGAAAACGTTTCCTTTTAAGTGCTCTCGTAATAGAGCTATTATTCAAATAAAGTATCTTCTTTAATTGAAAAATAAAGTAAAAGTCTACTTACTCGTAATAGTTTTATAGTAATATAAAAAAGTTACAGAGATAACTAACTGTTATTACGAATATTTATCTCGCTTTTTATCATCAATGCGACAGAAGTGCAATGTTTGTTTTTTCTTTTTGTTGAAATTCAGTTTTCAAATATTTATTAGTGTGTTTCGAAGAGTGTTTTTATTAAACGAGAAATTTGATAATTCTCAGGCGGTAATATTTTTTTATGGAAGTAATTGTATTGATATTTTATTAAAGAAACGAGAAACATATCTTTGTGAAAGAAATTTTTTTTCAAAGGAATTAGTTATTAGAGCTATTTATAACTAAACTATGGGTATCTTTTAAACGGGGTTATCCCATTTGTTCGACAGCCCGGCCGCCCGACAACCCACTTGTTCGACATCTAAGTTTTTTGCCCAGTTGTCCGGCATCGATGCCCAGATTTATATATTTCAACTTTTCAAAATTTATAATATCAACTTTTTCGAATGTTTCCAACAAACAATGCACAACAATGATTCTTGAAGTTTGCTTTTGCATTTGTTATTTCCTGTTTTAAAGCACAAAACAAAACATGTTTGCTCTTTAAGTTAAAGTATTGACTTTTTTTTATTACTATATATTATTATTTTTTTTTTATTGTGTTCGATTTTCGATTATGGATTTTACGATTTTCGTTTATGAATATTTTTAATTCGGAAGAAGATCTGCTATATCTTATCATCGAATCGGGTAGTGGCTCAATTTAATATTCCCATGTGTGCTACGGCAACAATCGATAACGAAAATCGCTCTTCCACATTACAATTCAATGCATGATTAGCGTGAAATGTGCTACCGCTAGGGCCACCACACTACCTTAATTATTTGATAAAGTTTTTATTGACTTTGAACAAAAATAACAACTTCACAACCCACCCTTACAGCCATACACCAGATGATAATCAAAAATCAAATATATCTATCTATATTTGATTTTTGATTATCATCTGCCACGTCCAATAATATTTAATCATTCTTAATTTTGTTAGTCATGTTTAAAAACTTGATGTTAACACGTTTCCGAAAAAATAGTCCTTTGTTTTTTTTTTAAAGATATTTTTTCTTTATCTTCATAATGAATAAAGACGAAAAATGTATTTAAATCCATTTTGAATAGAGAACATTTTTAAAGATGGATTTTTCTCAAAATTTTGCTGTTTCGTAGTTTTAAAATCCGCAAATGAAGGTTTTTTGACGCAAATAACAAAATTTTTGGCGCGTGAAATGTGTCCAAATTTAGCAGAAGCTTGATTTAAGTAAGTAAATGTCAAAATTCACAAAAATGTTTTCTAGGTGCAGTTTTTCATTAGAAACCCCTAAGTATAGCATTCATGGCACTTAAACAAACTATTTCTAAAGTGGTATATTTTCAGTATGGTAAGAAACTGTCACAGTAGTTGTTATGTAGTAGACAAGTGTGGCATTTTAAGTTTGTTATATTTGGCGAAGTGAGTAAAAAATTGTTTCCAAAAACGTTAATGCTACCATTAAAAGTCTTGAGATAAAAATCTGGAGTATTTTCATGGTAAACGTATCCTTATTTTTATCAACGGATATAAGATGTGGTATCCTCAAAGAATCAATTTCAGGCCCTCATTTTTCTTGATATACATAAATGCTGTAAAGACTTCTTTTAACTAATTTTTAGTCTTGTTTGCTGACTGCTTCAATCTTTCCACCTCCCATAAAAATTTAAATAATTCTTTCAAGACAATGAAAAATAATCTTAAGATGATATATACCTGATGGTATAAATGTAACAAATTATCCTTAAATATAGCAAAAACTAGTTACATTATTTTTTATCCGAAACATAAAAAGATTTTAAATATCTCAAAATGTTCCTGCTTTGTTTATGGCAACTATGAATTAGAAAGAAAAAAAAATTACCGAATTCTAGGGCATACTCATCGCAGAAAATCGTTTATGGGAAAATCGTATTGATTTTTGTTATTACAGAAATTTCTAAGAGCATCGGCATTTTATAAAAATCTAGGCATATGCTCATCAGAAGCTCATTGAAACAACTTCACTTTTTCTTTTTACATTGCTATTTGATCTATGCTAATATAGTCCGGGGCAGCACACTCGAAAGTAAACTAATCAGTCTTTTTAGAAGTCAAAAACACGCCATAAGATTTATTTATCTAGCCACTTGAAGTTGAATATATTGAAGTATTGAATACTTATGAGATTAATACATTCCGAGTTCTGTTTTATTTTTAAATGTAAAAACAAAGCAGGTCCTCGCGTTTTTGAAACTGCTTACAAAGTAAAACCTTACTCGAATTTTTAACATAAGCTGAAATGGTAAACTAGCTGAGCTTCGCTACAGAAGAACGTATACTAGTTTTCATTTGTGGTTCTTAAGATAAATAAATAACAAGAACATGTTACCGACACTAAATATGTCAGATTATCTTTGATTAAATTTTCATTATCATCATATCAACTAAAAGCAATAATTAAAACTTTGATGCTCCATGCAAATAAATTTTTTTCTTGAGGCTTGTGCTACCTTTGTACCTTTAATCAGAAATATATTGAACTTGCCATCAAGGTTTGACCTATCACCTCTCAATTTGTTTCGCATTTAATCTTAGAACAAATTAGTAGGTTCATCAAGCAAAGCTTCGCCATTATTCGGGAATAAAATTCATTAAAAACGAAGTTACATTAAAGGGTCTTTTTTAAACAGTTTTTAAAGAACGATATAATAGCAAGCTCAGAAAACGGATGGTTTATTCAAAACACATTTTTAGTTAGTTTATATAACCTTAATTTTATATGAGTGTAATGGAATAAATATGAAAGAAACAAGTGACATCAATTTAAAAAAAAGTCAGGAAGTATATTTACAGTATGTATTTGTATACGTTTTCGTCTATAATAATTGTTCCGCTAAAAGCTTGAAATCTATGGAGTAAAACAAAGGCGTTGGCGTGGGGCGCTGGCTTAGCAGGAAAATAAATTCAAAATTGTCTTCAGTATGACATGAAACAGTAGATCTATTATACAGATCGTTGGTAGCAGAGGTGGTTATTTATTACACACAAAAATCGAAATTGCTATCCTTGGATTGGTAGAGTTCGTTTGTTTTGTTTTATTTATTTTATTGTTGATATTCCGAAATCTTTTTAAAGTGTGTTGTTATCTTAAGTATGAAGTGTATGTTCAAATATAAGAGGATTAGCAACATTCTAGTCAAAGGTTAAAAAAACTTGTTTATTAGAATTAAAACGACGTTTTTTAGATCAATCCCATGATTAAGATCTATTTTTGGGCATTAATTTAAACGTAATTTTAATTCTAAATGATTTTAAAAAATTATCGGAAGGGCAAATTTACTCCTATTGCCTTTACGATAACTCGTTTTATATAACTGTGATATTTGTTGCTGTAAATGTAGTAAAATAGTTCCATAAATTACTGAATGTGAAATACATACCATAAATAACATACCAAAGTGTTTTCGAATTCATACAAAATTGTCAATGTTTAGAATTCTCTTTGATCCGTCAGAGTAAATATAGGGTTAAGCTCAAAATATAATTGGTAGGTAAGATTTTCCTGTGTATTCCGAAAATAGACTTATGGCGTTCCAAAAATAGATTGAATGAAATATGATAAGTTTTTTATTTGCATTTTGGGGTAAAGTCTCCATATTACAAAACAAAATAAAATTCGTGGTTTATTATTTAACAATAATAGAGCAGTAAATGTTAATATCATTTTTGCGTGATTATTTCGCTATCATATTTTACTATTAACAATTTGTCTCTTTTTAAGCCACTTATAGGTTATTGACATAAATTGAGATACATAGGGTTTTCGGACACCATAAGCAGACATGCTAAAAATAAACTAGTTATTTAAATTAGACAGCTATCATGCTATATGTATATTTAGAGGAAACGCTTTATCATAGATCCTAAATTAATACTTGTCATTATTATTGGTAAAAAAAGATTTTCTGCTTTTATGAAACAATGAATTTAAGTATAAAACGGAAAAAAAAAAAATCAAAACAAACAGCGTTGGAGCAAGCTTCTTTCCGTAATTTCAACTTGAACGACAATTTCTACAATCGTTAAAACTCCATATTAAAATTTCATCAAAAGATATGATGCTCAAAACACTGAAAATTGCTTTTCCTTAAGACCCTTAATAGTTTTTATGATGTAGTGTGTAAAAACGTTAGAAATACGTCATTGTTCTTGATGGATTTGACGCTTTCAATCATTATGAAAAATTTGACAATAAATTAATAAATAGAAACGCAAAATGTTGTGTAAACACAACCATATTCGAAATACAGTTTGTCATCTTTAAGATTACGACAGAAATCAGATTTAATTTTTTTTATCTGTTCTTTTGACGTATTATTTGATTGCAGGTTGATTGATTTGATTGGAGTATATATAATTAGAGCATACGTCAAATTCTTTCGAAACTAAGCCAGTTTCGAAAGAACAATTTATTAAGATTGAGTTTTTAAAAAGAAGCTAAATTTTGGGTTTTAAAAATTTTCTTTGAGTGTTTCTGACATCGATGAATTCGAATTAACGAAAAATATGGTGTGATTAAAAAAGAAATATAAATTTAAAAATTTGGCTATAAAAACAAAGTTAAAGGAAGGGAACCGCCACAAAACGGCTTAGCTTATTTCAATGATTTTTCAAAAAAAAAAAAAAAAAAAGTTATTAAAATATATTAAAACTTATCAAGTTATTGGAATAAACGTAGTTTGTCAAGCCCCCGGATTTAAAATATAAAAAAATCATGACGTCACTGGCCACAAAGTTAAACGGCAATGCAGAAAACATCAAATTCGTATTTTAAATACCTTATTTTGTTTTGAAGTTTTTTCCACAAGTTTTAATTTTTATTTTATTATAACGTCGGTTATATTATATCAGAAATAGAATTTTCTACAGATTCCTCTTCAAGTAGCAATTCAGAAAGCAAAGGAAGTTTTGAAGAACTGAACGTAATATTCCAAAATGTTATGCAACCGTACATGTTTGAGCTAGAGTGTGATTCGGAAGAAGTCGGGGAAAATGAAGAAGGCATTTTACAGATTTTAATTTACGCTTGGGAAATGTGGATTGGTGTTGTTGTGAGTGTTGTCGCTTAGAAGAGAGAGAGAGAGAGAGGTTATAGGCAAAGAGAAATTTGGAGTTATTTGTTTACAATTGTTTTCACAGTTCTGTGCATAGTATTCATCTATTAGTTTTTTTTTTATAAAAAGAGGTTATCTTGTGATCTTTTTGAGAAAAATTAAATATTTTTGTTTTTGTTTCCTTAATGTATAACAGCTGGTTTGACTTGAAAGAGCGATTGTTCGAATTTGTATTTAGAAATAAGTTTCGTTAAGTTTTCCTGATTCTTTCTTTTAGGTCACAAATGCATCACTCTTTCTGAGCTATTTTTTCGTGAAATTACTAGCTTGCTTAAGGTTGGGATCTTCACTTGTATTTAATACATGAGATTTTGAAATACAAGTGAGGCAGCGTTGAAGAATAATAAACAAAGATGACCAATATCAGCGGGTAGATGTTCTCCTTTTAATTTTTTCAACTATTGTATTTTTTAGGTTTTCATCCCGAGTAAGTCTAAAAATATATATATATTTTTTTAATAACCATTAATACAAGATAAACAAGTAGTTATAAACAAAGTAGTAACAACGCGATTGATAACATTTTTTTAAATTCCAGACAGTTATCGTGCTGTATAGGTTTGTGTCTGTATCCTTTGATCAAGAGTTTTTGGATGTCAATTTCAAGGGCCTCTGTGTCCGTAAACCTAAATAAATGAAGCTCTATTTTCACGGTGAACCTAAGAGATTGGCGCATACATTTTTATACATGTTTCTTCGATGAAAATGTATTATTCGCTTCTTTGCATTCAGCTGAAAATTGAGGAAAGCCTATATCTAATTATTTTTATCTTCAGTTTGTTTTGATTTATTGAGCTTTTGTTGAAACTTTGGTTGCAGTTTTCAATAAAGTGCAGAGAAAACACTTCAGTAAGCTGTTTGTGATTTTCACTATTACAGTAAGTACTGGCAGCCTAAACTAGATGATTTATTGTTTTGCACACACATAGAAGACCAACCCTTTTAACTCGTTTGCAATTTTTCACGAAAAACACGTATGTAACAGTTGGGCATTAATCAATAGAAATCCCAAGACCATTTGTGAAATTACTGTGCTTCGTCGCTAGTCTCTGTCGCATTGGAATCCTTATGCGATGAAACCTTTTTGGAAAATTTTGGCATAATAAATTTTTGCAGATTGCATTGTGCAGCGACGTTTTGCGGAAGTTATTTCTGCAAATAAGGGTCAAAATCTCAAAATTTAATTCTTGCTAGAAACCATTCTAAACGATTAAATTAAATTTTTTGTTGAAAAAAATTTTCTGAGAAATTTATTATATCCCCATACAAAGCTCTAGCTTCATTCTATAAAATTTTCCCCAAAAATATTTCCCCTCAAGGCTACTGATTTTACAAAACTTCAGCAAACATGGATTTAACTAAGGTTTTACGAAGAATTTGTTTTATCTTTAAACATAATTACAGCTTTAATAAATATTCTTAATTTACCAAGCACTCAAAAATCTCCATTTAGCTTCAGTGTTCTTATTTTTGTTTAAACAAATTCCTAAAAAACTTATGACGAATTATGACGCCCATCTTTATTTATTTGTTGAATTATATTTTAACTAAAGAATCTGTCATGTTCACTACCATTTCAGATCGAATAAGCTGCTGAAAGTTTGGAGAATATTAAAAACGACCGGTATAGTAATATTTTTTTTATATAATTAAATGATTTTAGAGGAAATATCAAGTGCTTCTAAGTTTCTCTAACAAACGGCAGTTGTCGGTTGTTTCTACAAGTGTTCCTGCATAAATGTAGAATATAGTTAAAGAAATATATTTTGTGTTTTTAAAATCAGTATGAAATCATATCAAAATATAGTAGAACCCAATCTACTGGAGAATGCGGCTTATTTGTCAAAACGAATTTTAAAAATAGAGGCCTTATTCGAGATGAACTCTTATTATTGGCTTAAACCATCATAGAAAATTATTTTAAGGAAATCACAGCGAAAATTTCTATTTTTGAAGGATTTTAATTGCTTTGAATTTCGAAAAAAATGTTTTTAGGGTTAAAATAAAGACCAGGAAGTTTTTAAAATATGTTACAGTTTGGATATTTAGTAATATATGTGTTTTTTTTTCGAATCACTGTATGATAAACAGTAAAGTAACCTGATAAGTAAGTAAGTATTTATTTTATATTTAACGTGGAAATAGTAAGCTATATTTCCAGAAGTGCCCCACGGGTTTTGTCCTGGTGTACTTAGAGCTCCCACTTGAGCTTATGGTAAAGAAAATCATTCGTCTCTAAGGGGGATCGAACTCGCACCTCAGTGCAAAGTTTGGCCAACTGCACTGTCGAGCAAGTGGGATGACCCCACAATTTGTATATCGTTGGAATCAGGATAAAACGTAAAAAAAAATAAACAAATAAATAAAATTTAAAAAAATGAAAATGATGGTTTCACCTTTCCTATAATTTAAGAATTTCTTTTATCAACTTTTTTTTTTTTTTTTTGTTTAATTAATAATAATCAAAAATTACATATGCTTAAAAGGGGCGCCTACACTATTTTTGAATAGGATGTAATACCACGTCTTTAATGTTATGGAATTTCATCACTCCAATCATTTTGATAACATCATTACATATAAATATATAATATTAATCATGACGTACCGAATGTTAATTACTGTTATGAAAATTATGAAAGATTTCTGGAAAAAAAATTCTAATAATACAATATATATTTAGAATGAAAAATTGTATAATTTTCAGATTCAGATAAAATTTTGGTATAGAAGTGCACCGAAAAACTGTCAAAGTGAAGCTAGAATTTTTTCACAGGTGAGAATGTAAAATTCATCTGTATATGTCGAAAATTTATGATTGAAATTTTAAACAGTCCGTTTCATTTTCATATTTTCGTTTAACAACTGCATCAACGGGTTTTATATTGGTGATATAGAAGAGAAACCAATGAGTGTATCCCTAAAACATTGGTTTGATATTTTGTTTTGTTCATCTAAGAATTGTTTATTAGCTGAAATTTTTTTTCGAGCCCTTTCCTGTATGTATTGATAAAAGAACAATTCGTTTTGTAATTAAGGAAAATTATTTTTATGAATTTCAGTAAACATGTAAATGCAGTGTAAATGCTGCATTGGTGCTTCTTGAACACCGCAAATCGTTAAACAGAAAATGCGAATCTTGAAACATGAATAACGGGACAAATAGTAGATGGCCCAAAAATCCTTGATAGATTCTCAAGCAGCGCCCTAATAAGCATCCGGCACTGAATAAATTTCTTTGTTAAATTTCCAGTGTTATTGATGCTCAGGTGTTCAATTTTTGATGTTCGATTTCCAATTAGTTTAGGACAATCTCGTGATAACGCGTTTCAAAACTAACTTCAGGCTGACATAGAAGTTTACAGAACGACATGAAGATAGTATTAGTTTTAATTTTTGGAGGATATTTTTTAATTTTGTTGCTCATTATCCATTTTTATTAACCTGGATAGCAATAATAAAAGTTAGAATTTGAAAAAAATCAAGGGTTCTAACCTTAAGCATTAAATAATCTCCAGGTCATGTTTTCATTGCAAAGTCCATATGCAATCAATAAGTTGTATATACTTTTTCTTCTTTTGATCAAATAATATAGGAAACATTACGGATATATATCTAGGTAACTAGGTAAAAAACAATCAATATTTAAAGGCTTGCGAAAGTGCTTGTTTGCAAGCCAAAGTTTGAAATGATAATTGATTGATGATAGAAGAAAACTGCAGTATAATTCAACAAATAACAAATTTTCTTACGCTGCCAGTGATTAATATACAATAAAGTGAAAAAAAAAAAAAAAAACCTTCCTTAAGAATTTTTCACATTACTGCCAAATGAGCTCCAGCTGCAAAGCTCGCTTTTTGTTTTCGCAATAAATATGGCAGAACTGAGGTTTGTTTTAATTTGGTACCACAATGTTTTTATAATTTACAGATTCATTTAATTTATTTTTCATATCATTTATAATTTAAATTAATTTATACCCTTAAAGCTTTCAATACTATTAGTAAGCCAACACTTGATCATGGGTTTCAGATACACACACACCAACTGTTTCAGATAAATCAAGTGAATGTTAACATGTTATTTATTAGCTTATAATTTTCGATGTTATTGTTTTAATTTCGTTTTTTGTTGGATTATCAAAGTGTCTTAAATTTGATAGGTTTATTACACAGCTTTTCAGTAACACGCATATTGTTGTTATTCAGTGTTTTTTTTTTTCTTTTTTTTTTTAAAGCTTATACTAGCTGATGTTAACAGCATGGGAAAAATAAAAAGGGTGCAATAAGCGGCTTAGCTGGATTTATCCATTTGATTATCACTTTGATAATAACAGAATGCTGAAACATCTAGGATCAAGATGTTGGTATATAGATGTATCGTAATATATGTAAATCGTAAATTAGCTGGTTTTTTATTTTCAGAAGATTAAAAGTTTGATATTTATGTGCGATTCATAAAATTTCCAGGCTTTCTTATTTGTTTATACATCTATTATAGTCTGTATTTATTGAATACTTCAATTTGAGTAAGGTCTATAAATATTGCTCGATTTTTTTGTTTTATGACAATTTTGTGTCGCAATGACTTTTTTTATATTTATATTTTACATTTTTATATTTTACTACATCTCTCAAACTAATGATACTATTACATATATTATATATATATGTTATATATTAATATCATATAATATTATATATTAATATCATATATATATTATATATATATATTAATATCATTTTATTTATTTACTCATTTTTTATTCATTAAAAGTAAACCCTTTCAAAATTTCGAAAAAATTATCATTTATTGATTTCTTGCTTATTTTCAGAGATTGTTCGAATACGAAAATAGCAATTACGAAGCGTTTACTCATTTAAGCTAACTCAAACTAAACTGAGTTCTCAATAAATAAAAAACGCAATGATATCTATAGGTAGGTTTCATTGCATAGTTTAATGAAAGGATGTATAACATCAGCAAGCATAACAATGGTATCGTTTACAATTTGTCATTATTCTGAATTCTGCTATAAATCCTGACTCTTCATTATTAAAAACATGATTTATTTTATGAAAATAATAATATATTATATATTATATATATTTTATGAAAATTGAGTGCATCCTAAGGGTAGTAGCAATTCTCAATTTTTTTCGCATAGCAGCGAAGTTTTTTAAATCCATTGAATAGGATTTTGGGATTGCAAACGAAAAGGATTACAATTTAAATAGGTATTAAATAAACTAGCAACTTCTATTGTTTTGCTTACACCGATCTTTAAACTCGCTACAGCAGATAAGGTATGGTTGAATATAGTTTGTAGTTTATTGATTTTGATCTTTGTAAAGGTTTTAATATTTTACGTTCATAAAACAGATATACAAGAAAATTTAAAGAAGTAAGACGGGTTAACTCGCATACAAACCTGTTCTTAATCATTAGAGAATGCAAGTGAACGTGTCATGAGTTTATGAGTTCTTCTGAAACATTTTCGTTTAACGTCGAAATTAAATATGCTTAAAAAAATTGTTTTGTTTGTATACGAAGTGAAACTCATAACGGAATTATAATGGATTTGTAACGGATTTATAACAGACTTATAATTAAAAGGTGGACTTAATCAGAAAATTATGCTGCATGTAAAATGTTTTTAACCACAAAAAAATCAAGGTATAAGAATAATTAACGGAATTTATAATTGTGTGTACATTTCAAAAATCATTTCAATGAAGTATATCTGCCAGTCAATCCAATCCAAAGATATTTAGTTTAGATTCATAATACCGGTGGCTTTAACGAATATTTACAATGTTCATATAATTTAAGAGGTTTTAAACATTCAAATATCACATGAAATTCTTCTTTTTTTACAACGTATAAAAGTTTTTTCAACGTATAAAGGTTTTTCTTCGCTCAGTTCATTTGCAGCTTAAAGTTAAATCTTCGTGTTCTTGGAAGAGTTGCTTAATAGTTTTATGGTTCGACAATTCTTTTATTTGAAAATTCTTTTTTTCAATTTAAACAAATCTTTTTCAGTGATGAGTATATAAAAACTAAAAAATAAACAAAACTCAGTTCGTTGAATTTTGTTTTTTGTTTATTATTTTTTTAAAATATTATGTGCGTTCTTGTTGTTGTTATCCAGATTAGCAAATTGTTTAAAAACGACCAATCAAAAACGTATGATGTCGAATGTTTGTAATAACCAACCAATGAAAGTTATTATGATTGACGGGAAAATGATATAATCACTACTTTGTAACTGAAATAACAAATGGAAAGAAAGAAAGCCGGTTGGTCTAGTTTTTTTAAATCCAGTTATGAGGTTGCTGGAACGAAGAGTCTTATTATAGAGTAGGGTGTTATTATAGCGTATTATTAATTACAAGGTATTATTATAGTCGTTTTTAATTGGATAGAAATTAACTACGACATCATATTTTTTATATTAATAAGTATATTATATATTTGAACAGACCACTGCCTACCCATTGAGGGACTAAAATGAAACTAAGGCTTTTCTTGTGCTTATCCCTGCTATCAATACAGACCCCGTTGTTTACAATATTGTATTATATTTAAATTTTTAAAATTTATTTTGTTGTATTTATATTGATAGCGAATAAATATTTACTTACTTAGAGATTTATCATTCTAATTGTGGTAGTGCGTGAGCAATGATTTTATCTTACAAATTATTTTGTCATTGTTTAAACTATTACTTCATGTTTGTTAAATTTCTTTTAAGGCAAAAGTTTTTAATATAAATCCTAATACTGAAACTTGTAAAAATGTCATTGTTCTCCATGGAAATCCTCCTGTATTTATCGTTGATGATTAATACATATCCTGTTATTGGCGATGTTTGTCTTCAACAATCCAATCGTTGGTTAAATGAAATTGATGTTGAAAAAGGTTTTTATTTAAAAATTATTTCTTTTTAAAAATTTTTAATTACATAAAAATATAAGAAAATAAAATAGAATAATAAAATTTAATATAAAAAAATTATATAAAGGCAAGCAAGTATTTTTCAGATAGAATTACCCTTCGAAGTTATAAGCGTTTAGGCCTTCTAGGAAGTGTTCGTGTTTTCATGCTGCTGTAGGAACAATTATTTATTGTGTTTGTATGAAATCAAAACTATAATGATCTCATCTGCATGTTTTTTTTTGGGCCAGATTGATGCTATAAGATTAATTTAAATATATCTTACCTTAAGTTTGTTGTGTGAGGTTGTCTAAATGTTTTTTTATTATATATTGACTTTCAATTTTTTATTGTCATATTTATGAAGCCACTTGAATAAACTGTTATTTTTAAGAGTTTCACGTGCAATCATTTGCAGACGAAGACATCGGTTATTATCGCTCAATGGCGATTGCCGAAGCAAGCGAAGAACTTATTGTCGGGGGAAAGTAAGTTTTATTTATATTTCGAAATGGGATTTAACTATTGTGTTGTCTATGTTTCTTATTTAGAAATTACGGGCTTTTTAAACAAGTAGTTTGAAAGAGATTTCGTTGGGTGCAGTCATGAAGTGTTCACAAAGAAATTTTAAATTTTTATTGTTGGCTTATGAACAATAAAAGGATTTACCATAATTCCAAAGTCATTTTTGTTTTTTCTGCAAAACAGTTTTATATCCAGAAGTTTTGACTAACGCTATTTGTGTTTCTAATATATGCAACTTTTTTTAAATATTCTAAATTATTTTCTTTAGAAATTCGATTCTTTATTTCAATGCAAATTCCTTGAATCTCACTAACCATTATCAATGGAACCCTAAAGATTCATTCGATACTTGTATATCAAACATTCATGTGGAAAAACGAATATGCGGCAACTACATTCAACATGTTAGTATTTTTAAAAATAAACTTTTCGTCTGTGGAACCAATTCAATGCAGCCGACATATAGGGTAATCACGCTGGACTCCCATCATACGATCACGTCTGAGAAAGATGCATTTGGTATTTGCGCAGCCCCAGATCCTGACTATCAAGTGACCGCCAAGATTACTGATCTAGGAGAAATAATTGCTGGAACCTATTCATCTCGATTGAAAGCAATCTTACGGGGTAAAAAGTTTATTATTTATTTTATTAGGTTTATTTTTTTAAATATTGCCGGATAGTGTTTTGATTGGCCAATATATTGATGATTTATTAGTTAAACTTATCAAGGACGTATGATCAAAAAAATGTTCTGGAATAAATCTTGCTAAATCGTTTGTTTACTGAAAAAGGATGAAGTTTAATAAATGAAAATAAATTGTGAATAAAAAGTAAAGAGCAGGTAACATTGGACTAAGGTTCAATTCCGGCTTGACAAGAGGTCAAAAAATTTAAAATAAAGGTTAATTAATAGTTTACCTTTTTTTTTTTTTTTTTCAATTTTCCAATCTTGATAAAAATGTGTTATGAGGTTGATTGGCTGGGTATTCAAATTTTTTAGATTAAATATATTGTAGCCTAGAAATATTTAAAAATATAGACTTTTGCCCATTTTACCAAAGCAAAAAGTGTATCTGGAATTCTATTAATAAATAGAGCATAATTGACGGATCTTCAAATTAAAACTATATGATTATATTTAATTCTAGATTTAAATTACTATTTGCTGTCATAACCTTAAGACACAGGAGATTTTTTGGAAAAAAGGACTATTCTCTTAATTTCTTCACTTACGAATTAATTTTTTCTTTTACATTATATAAACCTATTTTTTTCTAAGAAGCCGCTTTCAATGAAACTGCTAGAATGCTACTAGTACTTGGATGTCCTAAAAGTTAAGGAACTCAGATTACTGAGAACCTTTAGGTTTAAGAACTCAAACCGGTTAATTTGTGAAAAACAAATAACAAATGAACACAATCAAAAGTTCTTAGAAAAAGAAAGTGTAGGTTGACCGATATTCTTACTTTATGCTCATTTATTTAATGGTTTGTTTTAAAATACCATTGAATCAGATCGCGTTAATAGGAATCTTAAATAAATGCTATTTATGTTAAGGTGATTACGTCGCAAATATTCCGCGTGTTCCACGTGTACCTCTAAAAACACAGCCCCAAATGATTAGCAATCCCACATTCATCACCAGTGTTTATGCAGGAGATGCAGTATATATGTTTTTTATGGAAGAGGCTGCGGAGAAGTCTGGAGAAAAACTTGCTACTGTTGGGAGGCTGTGCCAGACTGACAGTGGAAGTCCGGAATTTTCATTTTCAACTGAAACGTGGACAACCTTTCGAAAAACAAGGCTTGTGTGTGAGCATGAAAATCAAAGTAAACACTCCTTTAAAAATTTAGGTGAGCTGAACAATGAAATTTTTTTTTTTTTTTTTTTTTTTTTTTTTGTTGAGCTAAAAATTTATTTGAAGTCGAGTTGAGTATAAACACTGTGATAAAATGAATTTAGAAACATTAGAAGTGAAGCTATGATTTATTTAGCCAATATAAAAACCAAAGCTTTGAAGAATCATACCTTGTTATTTTTCTCAAAGAAATTACTGTAAATTTATTTTCGAATCAGCAGCTTTCACGAGGAAATAGGTTGCATGTGTTTTTTTGTGAGGAAATATGCTGTGTGCATTATTGTGGGAAATTATTCTATAAAATTAGGTCCTAACTTACATTCTAATAAATAGTCATAATACTTAGCGAGTCACGTTTGAAATTTAATCTCTTTATATTTTTCTCTAGAGCATAAAAAAGTGTATAAAATTTCATTGTTTGCTTTTGCCTCAGGAATTCAACTTTGGTTAATGTTGAACTCTCTAGTGATCAGCAGGGTATTCGAGACTACAAAACTCAGGATATAAACACTTATCACTGATTTATTATCCTTCCTTTGGGCTTAGGGTTTTAACTAATAAATAAAAAAATTTTCCATCCGTATTAAAATCTTGGCATGGCGAATATTTATTTATGTGTGTAATTCAATACATTTAAGACGATAATCCTCTTACCTCTGCCTATTCTATGTGTGGTTTACTTATGCCTGTTCTGTGTGCGGATTACTTTTCATAACCACTTACTCATTTGTGGTGTCAATCATTAGTTCGTTTAAATAACAAAGACTTAGTCATTATTTTTAAAACAAGGTCCTTTTATCGTTTGTTCACACGCTAAATGACTTGCCACCGAAGGTTCACATTTATCCCCTACCTAAACTAAGTGAACTATCAGTACCAGACTTCAAACTTGTATTTGCTATGTACCTCGAAATATACTTAAGGAAATTGATTTAATTATATTTTTTTCTTAGTTGATGTGACATTTGATATGAACACAAAAGTATTCTACGCAGCTTTTACTATGACAAGGTAAGTATTTCTATTATCAATTGAAAACGTCCCTGGTTTTAATAAAGTACGCAGCTCTGTTCAAAGATATTTCAATCTTCTTGTCCATATTGAATTTTTGAGACTTTTTAACTGTAACTGTTGTTTGAAAGTAGATCTATCTTCTATAACTGTGTGTGATGAACAGTCTTATGAATTTACAGGCTTACAGCATAAACACCTATCTTTTAATTTTTAAGACCCATGACTTTTACTGACCTTTTTAACACAAAAACTTGATCAAGTTCATTAAGTTCATTTCCTTGCAGACGGGCTGCTTTTATTTTCAATAACGAAAATCGAAACTTATTTTTACCAATTTTTTGAGTAAAGAATGAAGTGCTTAATATTTCCTAGTCATTCTTTTACTTCTGTTCGTATAAGCATGTTTCTTGTAAAAAAAAAAAAAAATGCAAAAATTGAGAGCACAAATCTTGAATTATAGAAACATATTTCTGTAAAATATTTAGAAATATTTTGGGAATAATACTTTTTGTTGTTAAACTGAAAATATAAAAATCTGGCAATATAAAAATTTTGGTTTTATACACTTTCCAAATATTTATGGTTTAGAAATGACAACATTGCGTCAGCAATATGCTCGTTTACATTAAAAGATTTAGAAACCAACTTCAATGGTGAATTTTTGGATAAAAATTGGAAAATGAATAGATGGTATGCAGTACCAAACGGTGGTTTTTTAAATGGGGTAGGTATTTATTCAGACAGAATTTTTGACGCGCTGGGAGATAGACCAGTAATAACTTAGATGGAGATCTTTTACACATGGGGATACACCAGTGAAAACTCAGAAGGACGTTTTTATACGGGGAAATACACCGATAATAGCTCAAATGGTTACTTTTTTAAACTGGGAGATACATAAAGAAAACTTTAAATGGATTATTTGTCATACAGCTGAAAAATGGCTGTAGAGGCCGAAATGAAATCAGGCAAAAAAAAGGGTGTAGAAGGGCGAAATAAATCGTGGTGAAATGGTTGGCCAAGGTCAACTAGCAATATTTAAAAAAATTCATCTGCTCAAAACTGAAAAAAATTACATTGCTAAAAATAATAAATATCTCCCTTTCCGCCTCACAAAGATTCATAACGTTTTTTTACTGAACCCTTAAAAGATCACTGATATTAATAATAACTTAGTAGCTAAATGACATCTTATTTCTTTTTATCCTAATTCAGTGCAAAGTTAATCCGTCGAATACAACTGGAAAGAATATAAACGTACCTAATGGTAAAGAGCCAACTAATACATTAGATTTGCCATCGTGGAGGATGGCGGTTAATCTTTATTTAATGGCGAGGCCGTTGGTTTCAAACTCAAAACTTTTTCAGTTTATGTCAGCCTTGAGGACGTAAGTAAATTTGATTTCGTTATAAAATACTTTTATGAATATTACTACATTTGATGTTAAGTTTCATGATTTTTCAACCTTCATGCATATAGCATATAGTTTTTAGTTTTCCTGACAAAAAGAAAAGAAAATAAAATATAAAATAATATTTCTCTCTTAAAAAAAGAAATAGTAAAATTTTTTAAAAAGATTAAATTACAAATATTTAAGCTTTTAGATCTCACATTTAATTTAATATAAAATTTGCGCTGACGATATAACAAACCTAACGATAATTTTTTCACATTACCACTCATTCTAATAACCCTCCTGAAATTTGAAAACAAGTACTTATATCTATAAACATATAATAAAAAAAATCAAAACTCATCCCCTATGAAAATATTTAATAAATTAAAACTCAAGTACAATGAGTCAACAAGAACAAAGCGGATATAAATATTTTGAGCCAGAAAAATATGCAAAAAAAAAAATATCATATGGTTTAGTTCTTCATTTAAAATGAAAGTTTGGACTAATATTAGAGAAAAATTTTTAAAGAAAAAATAAATAATTGGTGTCCATTTGAAAAACATTTCCACCTTACAACAATATATATTTGCAAGATTTAGTTCTAACATTCCAAACTTCTAATTTAATCTCCTTTTGCAAGCAATTTTATTTCATTAATTATAAAATAATTATTGAACAATAAATTATAAAAAATTCAGGTTGTTTCAATTTTGTGCATTGTTTTGACCTCTACTTTTCTTTCCTTTTTAGTTTCAGACGTTTAGCGGTTGATTCAATCAAAATACCGAACAAAAAAGCTACAAGTGTAATAAATATTGTATCTGGTGAGTAAAAAGTTTTAACTTTTTTGCGTTAGGATTATATTTTTTCACAAAATTTACTTGATAGTAACAATTTTACCTGAAAATCTTATATTGTACATGGATTGGTTAACCTTTTTCCGTACATGGGTTGGCTAGTCTTATTTCGTACATGGATTGGTTAACCTTATTTTGTACATCGATTGGTTAACCTTATTTTGTACATTGATTGGTTAACCTGTATATAACTTAATACATTTTATTCAGATAATAGCATACTGTCGGTTTATAAACCACCCGGTCTGTCGGATGCATGTGTGATCGAAGAATTGAAATTAGAAATAAAGGATGTAAATCAGATACTGGTAAATGGAAAAAAGGTAAGTTTGCGTGTTAAAATTATTACGATTCAGTTACCTAAATTATTCTATCATTACCTTTTTTTTATAAAAGCAGCTAGTTCTCTGAGCATAAGCAACTTTAATTATTAGAATTTGTTATTAACGTCCCTTTGCTCCCTTTGCTCCCACACCCAATTTAAAAAAAGGTAATCCACGGTGTTTCATGGATATCTTATGCTACATATACACTGTCTTCAAAAACTTTTTCCCTTCCTTTCAAGCTTTATTGCAACTACGCTTTATTTTTATTTTTGAGAATAATTTTTTTTCATATTTTTTGCCAGTTGAAATTTTCGTACTTTTAATCAAGAAGTCCAGGTTCGATTCTGTAATAGTAAAATGACCGTGATGAGTGTGGGAAACATTATCGTTCGGTTTATGTCTTATAAAGATAGGAAGTGTTAATGATAAACAAACTGTCATCGTAATAATGTTCTTGCAAATACTAGTTCGAATTGTGTTTGAATTTTTTTTTATTTAGAAGAATCTTTTTATCATCTATTTGTTGTCTTAAAAACATTATTACAGCAAAATTTCTTTTATAGAGGTTTATATATGTAAGTTCTGATGAGAAAATCATAAAAATGGATGCAGACAATTGCAGAAGATATTCAAAACTAAGGTATGTAGTTATATATTCTATTGAAATTTAAAAATTCCAGTCGACTATTCTTTCAAAGTATTCAAAAAGATGTGACACGCGATCCAGCAAGAATTTGATCATGATAAGATGAACAGATCTAAATAATGGCCCCCCAAGCTGATGTTATTTTATTAGAAAAAATAAAAAACTGCAATGTTTGCGTAAAAAGTCAAAAATTTTTACTGTTTATTTATTTCAGTGAATGTATAGAAGCCCACGATCCAAGATGTGGCTGGAGCACTCAGAAAAACCAGTGTATTTCATGGAGTAAAGTGTAAGTTTTAAAAAATAAAAATTTATGTGTTAATAACGGTTTAGTTAAACTGTTAAATCTCTTGAAAAAACTATTGTGTAGACTTGAAAAAATAATCTCTGATATGTTTGATTTTGGTGCGATATATGGACATGCGTCAAAATTGAAAATAAGGTTTGGAAGCTCTATTAAGTGCTTTTTATTTGGTTTTAAAGCGGTTATTAATTCTTTTTTATGCTGTCTCCTCTGTGTTCATTAATTTTCTTAAATACCGTGTCTTGTCCTTATGTTATAAAGTATGCGAACAAATTTTTAACATATATTATAACATACAAATTTGATTTGGAAGTTTTAAATCTTGTGGTTTTAGGCTGTGATTGTCAAGGTGAAATTTACTGGCAGTTTACTTTATTTCTTATTAAATTTTAGGAAAAATGGAGAAGAATGGCTACAAGAATTGTCAAAATGTCCGGTTATGAAAAGTGAGTAAAACAGTTAAATTTTGCGTTTGGCTCTAATCCAAAACTTTCGTTTGAGTTACTCTTGTTTTGTCGAGCAAATCAAGAGACAAATTTTATAGCCTTAAAAACATTCTACGCTAAATTTTAAATAACAGATAGTTAATTGAGAGCCTTTTCAAAAAAAAATTCTAAAATATGGTTTTTGAGTAATCTGGCGTTCCATCGATTTATTGACCTTGAATGGGTTCCTAAATCTAGTATAGCAATTTCATGATATGATAGTCATTAAATGTTTTTTTTGTTCACAGTTTAATCTTATTAGTTTGGTATATAAATTTTATAGTCAATATGTTACCAAAAATGTTAATTTGATTTCTCGGCTTTATTATATATTTTATAATACTTTTATAAAGGTTTGGTTGGAAATTGGTCCCCGTGGAAAACTTGTACTGATAGTTCAAGCAGAGCATGTTTGTGCAGAGAACGAAATTGTTTGTCTTGCAATACTTCTGTATGTAAAGACATTGAAAAATTTCAGATACAAAACTGTACCGGTAAGCGTTCCTTTCATGAAATTTACACACTGTAATATAGCAGATATTTTATGTTTTAATGATTCTGAGTGAATTAGATTTTACTAATGTATCTCATATTCGCATAACTGTGTACATGTGAAACATGCTAGGAAATTAATACATACATAAAACGCTTAAAACTAATTTACATGGAAATCCATTCCAAATTCCTTAAATTAACAAAGTTTTTAAATTTAACAGCGTGGTTTAAAACTTAACTTTAGTCATTTAAAATTTAATGCACGCGAAATCAATATTTTTGGACTCGTAAGAATAACAAACACTAAGTACTTGACGACTAAGGTTATAAAACCCTCACAACAGGAAATTCATATTTCTGGGGCATCAATGACCAGGGGTTTGTAAACAGTATTTATCCCAAAAGAAGATAACTTGCGATTATATTTTTATAAAGCTTATATTTTCACATCGGTTTCATTGATGCGCCTTAAAATCGATAAACTCAATTCAATCAAGTATAATATGGACAACACTGAATGTTTTGTTTTTTTTTTTTACAATTTTAACAAGAAATTAAAGCTATAATCATATATTAATCCTATCTTATTGTGACATCACAACTAAAAAAAAACACTACGATAAAGAGGAGATAGATTAAACTCATGCCACCTACGTAAAACTGTCAAACTTGTTCCTGATTGCTAAGGTTACATTTTAACTAAATTTAATGATATTATAGATGATTTGCTTTTCCGGGTGGTGGAAACCATAAGTTGAGGCAAATGGACATAAGTTAATAAGAATGAACCTAATTTTTTCTGTGTAAACTCCATTTAGCAAATCCTGTGACAAATTTAAAATCCTGGTTTGAAATCGGTGCCAAGGATGGTTATTGGTCACCATGGCAACAATGGTCTTCTACTTATGCTTCAGCGTGTGGCAATCACTCATTAACTCGTCAAAGAAAGTGTCTTGAAGTTTCCAATGGAGGAAAATATTGTAATGGAGATAATTACCAATGTATGCTAGGTAATAAGGGATGGTAGAGCGATATTTAGTCTATCTTATTAATTCTTTTTTAAAAAAGAATTAATGGCTTGCATACATCGATAAGCTAACAAATATTTTCCTTATATTTTTAAATTCTTATGAGTAAACGAAGTAGGCTTTGACCGATTTTTAATTTTATTAGATAACAGGTAAAACTTAAGAAATTTTCTTCAAAATGAACGAATTGGGGTGAAAATTATTGTTAAAAATTAAAAACCATGTTTTAAAAAGAATTTAATGATCTTGTGATAAAATAAAAGATTTTTTCAGCGAATCAAAGTCGCAGATAATCCTAAAGATGTCCGCATCAACGACAGCAAGTTTTAGAAAGAGTTTTCACGCCAAAATCACAAATCATAGTTTAAATTACCAGTATTGGTTTAAAGCGCTCTAAATTATATATAATTATAATTATATAAATATTTATAAATATGAGTCAAAGCAGATGGAAGTATTAGCAGCAACTTTTTGTTTTGAGATATTTGAGCGCAATGGGTTTTATCAACTCATTTCAACAAGTTAAACCGATTATTTCCACTAACCACATGATAAACCCTGATTTTCTGCATGTGCATATCTGGTGTTGCTGTTTGTGTTATTGATAAAAATGATGAAAATAATTTGGGCGAAAGAAAAATACAGACAATATCTATGTGTAAATGTGAATTTAATATTGTTTTAGACATCATTAACCTTGCTTGTTCTTATTTGATAGATCTTATTACAAGGAAATTTAGGCTCGTTTCTTTTACGATTTCATTCTATTATTACCAAATAATGTAAAAGTTTGGGATGATAATCAACGATGTTGCTTTGATAAATAAGTTAGTGAGAAACTTTGTGTTTTTAATTAAAATCTTTATCTGGAAAGAATAGAATTTTTACGATCAAAGTTAAAATTTTCTTCAATCTGAGTTATTTAACTTGTAGAAACTTGTGTAGCTGTTTGGAAGGAATGGAGTATTTGGAGTGATTGCTTAAAACAAGGAGATATTTATCAACAAAAGCGTTCAAGAACGTGTTCTCATAAGGAAAAATGTCAGGGTGACAGTATAGAGACACGGGTGTGTTCAGTTACTCATCCTTCTTGGAGTAGCTGGTCAAACTGTGACTGCAAATTCAAGATAAAGCATCGATATCCTTACCACATTCCTCAGTGCAACGCATGTGATAAATTACGGATACCAGACTATGCAAAGTGCATCCCTAAAAATTGTGATAAAGGTAAGTGAATTACGCGACAAATATTTTTTATTTTCTCCCAGTAGATAAACGATAAATATCTGCTTTATTTTTATACACCTCAAATTTCTCTCATAACATCGTTTTTATGAGTCATATCATTTTCTGACATAATGGGAATGAAAATTTAAAAAATAAAGCGAGTTGATGCAGTTTTTTAGCTTAAATTATGAAGCATAAATATTTCGTGTTTACGCGACAACATGTTACTCCTATAGACTTAGTCGCTGTTAGAGATTTCCATGAAAATCTTTGCCGAAGCAACTCTTTATACACTCACGTTATTGGAATCAGTTTGAAGCAGTGGTCGAACGCTTCAAGTGGTAGAGGAAAAACTGAAGTGTTTTCTCATAAATGCTTTAAAATTTTATTTCTTTAATTCCCAAACGATTCAACAAGTAACATCTTTTTTCATTTTTGAATGCTAGTAGATTATTCCAGGAATTTTAAACAAAAATTTTTACAAGGAATTACTAAAATCATTAGTCTATGATAATTCTTGTTTAAAATTTTGTGACTAAACTTGAAGCTGTATTATGTTCAAAATTGCAGTAATTAGATAACGATTTTATGGTCCTTGGTTGTGGCAAAACTTGGGCTAGTATAATAAGATAAGACGTTAATTTAGGGATGGAATAGTAAGATAAAACTAGGAACAAAAATTATTATCTTAAGAAAAATTTAACGAGTTGTTAAATTTAGTTTAGAAATCATCATTTTGCTTATCAGAGAAATAATCACCTTAAAAGGTCTGAAATAAAACAAGATCGTTGAATTATCCTGTGTAGGCTAAGCTATATGCATGCCTGAACAAATAGCGTTATTCTTTGAAAGTAGATTTAAATGTCACATAAATTAAAAAGTTTAACATTTCGAGGCGCTCTGAATTAGAATGAGCTTCATATTTTTTTTTTGGATAAATGAATAAAAGTATAAGCTGATGAGAAACAAAATTAATCATCTCTTTATTCAAAAGTGTTTTTGGGTTAGTGGTAGTTGAGAAAGCACGTGCGTGCTTTAAAAACACTTTGTGTAGTAAGAATTTAGAGACAGTTGTCACTCTTATTTGAGAGAGAAGACATGTAATGTTATGCATTACTTCATGTGTCTCATTTTTAAATGTAAAGGCGTTCACAACTGGCGTCCAATTAGGGATTGTGTATTATACTGTTTGAATTATCATTTTTTTAAATTGAAATATGTAATATAACTAAGGTCAGAAATTAGGTAGTGGCTTCACCATGAACAAGTGGCAACTAATGTAGATTCGGGTCACTCATTTTCTGTCTCTTGAGCAAAACACAAACCGCTAGACCACAGATCCAGGCGTTTAAATTAAATATTCTAAAAGAGAGAATTTTGGAAAAATATTTTGTTTAGTATGAACGAAAAAGAAAATTTTTAACGGAAAATTTTATTTTTTTACGGCTATTTACCAATTCTGGCCAAAGATTTAAACTCACAAAGGTGTAATGGCGCTCTCCCACACCTTATCTTCTTTATTGCATTCACAAAAACATATGACAATTAATTCTTATTTTTTAGTTCAACCAACAATAGATAGTAATCACGTGGAAAAACCTCAACCAGTTCCAACCTGGGAAAAATATAAAAAAAACGATAAAGGTATTCAATTATCGTTGCGTGATGTTATCTTGGCAACATGTGGTATTGCAGTGACATGTTTCTTAATTTGTACCTTAGTAGTGGTGTTGATATTGAAACAAAAAAGACGCTCAGAAATTATTACCAGTGACATAGAAATAGATTTCAGCCCGCATTTAATAAGAAATGCTTCAGCTGAAGATATTTTAGATCAAGATACATATACGAGATCAAAACAGAACGGCATTAAATTAAATAAATTATCACCACGGGGGCCGACAGAGATACCGCTAATTAATAACATGTCGAATATTTAGTAGGGATCTTACATTGATAAAATCAAGAGTTAGTTGGTTAGCATCAGAGAGGCTTTTTGCCATTAGACAAAAAGCACATCAAAACTACAAGCGAATTTGGTACACTCATTTTCCTCTATTTTTGGTATTCTATGATTTCAATCTTCCACAAAGTTCTGTAATTCTCACAATACCATCGGTTTAATATTTTGGCTATCTGCCTACATTCTGACAGGAATAATTTTGAAACAGATTGTTTAAAAATAGCGAAAAAAATTGAAATTAATTAGTTATAGTAATTATCAGATACAACCGAGAAATAGGAGAGTTGATATAATTGATATAACGCAGAATTAACATTTTAAAACAAGAAATCAAATGGAAGTGCAAAAGAAACACGTGTATGGTTCACAGATTCAGATTAAAACATTGCAGCGAAGTAAATTTCTTTAATTTCTTTTCTTGGAATTAAATTGTAAATATTGTAATTTATATGTGAATTTTATACGCCAAATATTTCTATTTTGAATAAAAAAATGTGTTTAAAATTAATGATACAGTCAGTCATCGGTTTTGATGTCTACGCGGTAAACTGTTATCATTCATCGGTCTCGATGTCTACGCGGTAAACTGTTATTATTCATCGGTCTCGATCTCTACGTGGTAAACTGTTATTAGTTGTGACAACTTTTCACATGTTCTCTAATAAGATTAGCAGTCGTAATACAAAAATTTAGTAATAAACCAGGCTTGGAAGGGAATAAGGTGCAACCGAGAATGGAAGGGGGTAAGGTGCAACCGAGAATGGAAGAAGTATTGGTATCAAAATTAAACTGTTTGAAGTTTTAAAAGCTGCGAATGGTCTAGCTCTGAATAACTTGGGCAATCATGCTTTTATAGAAGTAATATTTCTAATGGAAATGGCATTTTTCCTATGTTAGGTCAGGATTAATAGGTTATAACCAGGGCACTCTTTTGCCAGAAAAATTTTCAAAATAACATAGTTTAAACAAATTTTTTGTAAAATTCCTGAGCAAAAGTATAGTAAGGTTATTTGAAATGAGCATAATTCTATCTATTACTAGCTGAACTCAGATTCAGAAAAAAATGCTTTGGTCCAAATGCACTAACCCTTGAAAAATCTAAGTATGAGCCTAATGCGAATTAATAAATTCATACAGCATCATCCTCTTAGTCCATAAATCACACACACATTTTTATTCGGTAACTGCACGGTGATTTCGTTACGTCAGTCCATAGCTGCTTTCATTGTATCCTATATTGCATTACAAACCTGCTAAAACCAGAGTGTCAATTCGTCATCGCCTTTCAGTAAGTTTTCAGAAATGATGAAGCCTATACCAGAAGCTTTGTTGTTTTACATCTTTCGGATAGTTCTTTGAACTCCTTCAAAGTTGAAATTTTCAATCGTTACTACCAATTTTGCTTGTCGGTTTTCAATCTATGTTGCAATTGCTGGTGTTTGTCGGTTCAAGACCATTTCGAAGCAATCCTTCCATCTGTTATTCTGTGCCTCCCCTTATCTTTCACTGGTAAGGCTACTTTTTTGAGTTGTACCTGCTAACAGCTTCATCTTCTGTTACATCTTATATGTTTCCCTTGTCAGCACAGTTAGAGTAATAGTTACATGTGATGTTTTTATTATATATTTTATATATATAAAAATTTATATTTTAAAATTATTAAAACTCTTAACTTTTTGTAAAGCATCTAATTCATGTATAAAACTTAGGCTGCCCTCTCCTTCAATTAAAATTTTTAAACTTGTTTGACATACAACGAAATGTTGTTTGTTCCCAATATCCCAGCAGGAACTAGATGCTGGATCTCAAAACAAAATTTGGTTTACTTTTTGCTTTTAAAATATTTGCTAGAAAAGGAGAGTTCTGATTAAAGGCCCTTTTTATTTTTCAACCAGTTATTTTGAATATTAATAAGTGTTTGAACTACTTTTTTAGTAGTTATTTGGTTTCTAGTAAGCATACAGAGATACATTGCTATGGCCATTTTCTCTATTTATCGGGTGAGTTGCGACCAGAGTTTCACAATCCAGTTTCAAAACTTGACCAGTTATAATGTCCAAAGGGTGTGTGGTACTATAGCTCACGCATAAATAAGCTCTAACTTGACACAATGAATCACCAGTCCAATAGCCATGTCTACACATAACAAAAATTTCTTCTTGATTTGAATCCATCTAAAATGTATCATACTACGTCATTTAAAAAAAAACAATAAAACTGACCATAGTAAGTAAACAATAAAATGCAATTATGGTGGTTTTCAAAAGCTATTTATTTAACATAATTCTTACCGTCTTAAAATTTTTATTACATCACACATGACCTAATGACTGGTCAGGAAGGAAATGCAAATCCACTTTCTAGGAGATAACTTCTCTTCTAAAATCTATTTGCTTATAACAGAAGTATGTATAGTGAGATTTCCGTAAGACAATGAGTTTTCTAAATAATTCAAGCAAAAGTAACTGCTGTTATATTTATAACAGTATTCCCTCCGTCTTGATCCTTACCCCCTGAAACAGATATACAATTTTATTTTTATTTATTTTGCTTAAAAATCCTGCTTTTCTCTTCATAGTTCATTATTTTTTAGCCTTTTGTTCATTCATTATAAGATATGGGTGTAAATATTATTATGTTAAATTTTTCCGTAAATTCAATTTTACCCCTTGGCACGTTTTTAGCCATAAGTTTTTTTCCACTAGGTACAAAGCATGACAAAACCCAACATTAAAAAAGCCGATAAATTTGTTTTTCCAACGGTATATAATACGTCTTTATAAAAATTATTTCTAGATTGACCCATTTTTAGATTAAATGTTATAGGACTATTAGTAAAATGTCTAGTATTGAAATTTTTGGTGATAATTTACATGTGTTGGCGAGAAGATATCCTTTAATAATAATAAATATCATCATTATTTATTTTTTTCCACAATTACAATTGTATATCGTTTTAAATAACGGCCTATTTTTATTTCCTTGTCTTTTAGGCTATGATGAAGTTTGTCTCTAGTAATTTTTCTCAATCTAAAGTATAAAACCTGTCATCATATTTTGTTACATACACAATTCCATTCCTTTAGTTAGATGCCTGAAATATAAAATGAATTAATATCTTAAGATTTCTATTGTCTCCTCTCAGTAGGTGAAGTCATATGGGTGTCAAAGGTTAAAAATGCATGAAAGGCCATGATTGATTAATGGACTTGACGTGTTGAATGATTTCACAACTTTCAGATGTTGTCACGCACTGTTATTTTGCAAAGAATAAAAGCCTATATTTTGAACATTTCCCTAAAATTTGACAGTCAGCAGTATGACGGTAAAGTAAAATTTTTTTCACAATGTTTAGTGCCTTCAGTAGAAAATTACTTAATTAACATTAATTACCGTTAATTAACATTAATTACCGTTAATTAACATTATTAAATTGAGTTAAAAATATTAAATTAAAAATTATCTTTTTCAAGTAAAATTTTCACAATGTTATGTTTATATCTTGAACTGTGTCCAAACCTTTTTTTTATAGATAAAATAACTATGTCGCAATGCAAAACATTCATAATGGGTGATTTACGGACCAAAAATTAGGGTGTTTTGAGAATTTTCAGGAAAATTAAGTGTTCAAGACAAAATATTATTTCTAGACATATTATTATTAATCTAATCTTTCTTCTGTCACAATTTGTGTAAAATACATAAGATCATAATCATAAAAAATACAAAATGGTTAAAAAAA
>JAUZNK010083010.1:0-13048 GCA_035046665.1 Euphysa ruthae | reverse complement strand
TATACCTGGCCAGAAAACAGCTTCTCTTGCTCTCAGCTTTGTTTTTTCAATACCCATGTGCATCATATGTAGTTTCTGATGATAAACTCTTTTAACTTTTTTATTGTGTCTTCTTCAGATGTCAATCTCTTTATTACTTCTATTTTGTTCTCTGCAACTGTCCCATTATTTTTAATAAGATGTATTTGTGCATTTAGTTCTTCTTCAGTTATCTCAGAGTCAGTATCTTTCAGATGTGTCTGACATGGACAGCGCAAAACTCGAAAGAAGACCTGGGTGCATATCTAGAAGACCAAAATATATGCAAGACTATGATACAGAAAGTAATTAGAAGAAGGAAGATGTAATGATTATATTGAAATATGAACTTTGGACATATCATTAAATTCAAGCAATTAGTTAAAAGATTAATTTTTAATAAATAAATAAATCTATGTCATAACCTTAGTTATCTTTTAACTTAATCCATTGATGTGAAACATGACAAAAATTATGTTCACAGAAGAAAATTATAATTCTAATTTTTGACATTGTTGGCTATTCTTTTGATAAAAAAAAAATATATCAAACACTCTTACGATTTCTTTTTTATATACTCATTCATAATGAGATATATCACATATGCAATATGTAATTATATAAGTATAATGTTTTATATAAAATACAAGTATTTTTATTTTGTCGTATTTTAAATGTTCAAATATTTTACAAAGTTTTTTAATAAGTATTCTTATAGTCTTAAAGGAATTACAAACTTTTTCTGTTTACAAAATCCAAAGCAAGTTTAGATATTTTCATGAGTCTTTTGAAATCATTGTCACATCAAGTATCATAAGCCACAGTCCAACAATTTTTGTCTCTGTTTTTGTTTGCAATCCTCTCTCTCCTTGGTTTCTTTTGGCATGCAGTTGCTGCAGTTACTACGAATATCGGTACGTTTGTTGTTATATCATCATTTTGAAAGTATTACAAGAATTTACTTCAAAGTGTGACAAGAATTTACTTAAAAGTGTGACAAGAATTTACTTAAAAGTGCACCAGGAATTCACTTCAAAGTGTGACAAGAATTTACTTAAAAGTGTAGCAGGAGTTCACTTCAAAGTGTGACAATAATTTACTTCACTGCTCTTGTTCCTATTAAATTTCTTTACGCAACGGATTTTGATTTTGATTTTGATAAAATATACAAGACAAGGAAATATTTAATATTTCATGAGGCTGTTGTTGTCTGAAATGTTTCAATGTAAAATTACGTCTTATAAGTAATCTTTATTTTGCGCTTCTTAGACTCTACTGATGACAAAGTTACTATACTTGGAGCAGTCCTTGGTGGAGTCTTATCCTTGCTGTTATTGTTGGTGATTCTACTGTGTATTTATTGCACTAAGAAAAGAAGGTAAATTGTTAATCATGTCTCAGCTAATTGTTTTTCTTTAGAATTTTTTTTTTTTTTTAATTAAAAACATGATAATAAATAACTTTAAAATTGCAAAATTTTTTTATATTTCATGAATTTAGAAACAACCTAAATTTATCTTTTATTTTATTCACTGAAGATAACATTCGTTAAGATAATTCTTTAAGATTCATTGACATTAGATTATTCATTAAGACGCCTGATGTGTTTTTATTTATTTGGCATTTTCTTCCAATGATTGCTTCATTTAAATTATTGTAACATTTATCGGAGTTTCCTCAATTCAACTGATTTTTGTAATGAAATTACTTGCAACACTTGGCATATCTATTTCATTCTCAAATATTTTTATAATTCTATATAACAAAAGTTTTTTTTTTTTTTCCTTTTTTTTTTTTATTTCCCAAGCCTGAATTATACATAAAAGAAATGCGCGAGTTATCTGTATCTGCATACAATGTTCGCCGAGCAGTTAAGATATTTGTTTCAGACATTATAAGGTTTAGCTTGGTCCCACTTTGAGACCGATGATTTTCTTTACCAACCAATCCCCTTCAGGAAATATCAATCATTTATGATATTTTTTTAAATGTGGAAATACAATACCTCTTAGTTTGTAAATGAATGGAATAAATGGAGGGTTATAACTAAGAGGCGAGGAATGGTTTTGGAATAAATGGAGGGTTATAACTAAGACGCGAGGGATGGTTTTGGAATAAATAGAGACTCGTAACTAATTAGGCATAGGGGTGTTGAAATGATTAGAGGGCGGAGTTGGAATAAATGGAGGTTTGTAAATTAAAGGCGAGGGAGAGTTTGGAATAAATGGAGTGTTGACCTAACGGATAGGATTCAGAATAAATGGAGTGTCGGACAAATTTTTCCATTTTAAGAAGTCGAAGGAGTGGCGGTGGGAGGGATGGTTGCGTGAAAATAGATTAGAAAAAGCATTAAGATTTTTATGTAGAGGTAATAGGGAGAGGAGGCGGACAATAAAAATGGAGCTGTTTAAGGGGGCAAAGGATTAATAAACAAAATAGATTTTAGATTGTGAATTTAACTTTATAAGACATGAAAATAGTAATATTCATCCTTCCATTGAAAGGCAAGGAATTTTAAACTACTCCGTGTGTTATTTAAAGGCTTCAGAAGTTTTACTTATATTTCTGCAAAGCTTGCAATATTCTCTCGGATTTATTAAATTTTGTTTTTTGAATATCTGTCCTCCTCTCTTTATATAAAGTTTTAGTGTAAAATAATTCGTGTTTATAATTAAATTTACGTATAAACAGAAGGTAAATCACAAATAATTCTGAATCGTAATTTATATCCAAGTGAATTATCGTGAAGAAACGTGTATTGAAGTTTTATATCCAAGTAAATTATAGTGGAAGAATTGTAAAGAATCGTGTAGAATTGTGTAGAGCCGTGAATCTATTGAAAAAATATTTCATCAAAAATGTCTTCAAGACAAATATAAATATAATTATAATTATTAAAAATAATTGTTTTAGTTTATTTTAAACTTAATAAAAGTGTGAAAATATTTAACTGAAACAGAATGCTCTTAGTGCCCACAGCCCCAAAAACCTGGTCACAATAATTTCGGATTAACCTATATTCTCCGACATTCCAGTATTATACTACTATTATTTTTGTTACAGTTGTTACATCGGTACTTAGAATACGGTTTAGAATACGATAAATTAGCATGTAAAGTTCGTTTCATGGCGATTCCTCCTTTCAAAATTTTCTGCTTTCTTCACAATTTTAGCGCTTTTACAGCCGTTATCTTAAATTGCGGAAAAACCTGAATTTTTGATGATACACAGGTAATTTGCATCTCTTGAAGAAAAATAACAACGTCAAAAGTTTCAAAAGGATAATTTTTTCGATTTTCATTGGTCAGTTCTCTTTCCAGTAATTGTATCTTACCTTCATTATTTTCATCATTTCCCCGTCATGGACTTGCATAGTTTCTCTTCCAGTCAATTAGCTAACTCCCCTAAACATTCTTCCTGTTGAAAATATTTGAAAGCAGTACCATCAAAACGATTGCTGGTAATGTGAGAGAAATCCTCATCCCATTAACTCTTTACTAACGTAAGCTTGTATGCAGACTATTAAAAATGTACATTATCTATAACACGATATAAATCCTACTTTTTATTCATATCAGTACAGGACGAGTTTAGCATATAAATCGAATATAAATCGAATCGGACAATCATGTAAGTGTGCTGGTAATATTGTTTTTCTTTGTATGATCAGCTGAAGCAAATTTTTCTGTATTTTTGATATTTTTCCTAATTTAAAGCCCCTTGTTAACCTCTTTTTTTGTTGATATAAATATTCTTAATTATATATTGTATTTTTTTCGGTTATTTTTGATATGTTTATTCCCACTTTATACTTAGTGACATTTTTATTTAAGTAATTGTTGCTAAATATTTATTATATTATATTATAAATATATATTATATTAAATATTATATGTACATATCTGCTTTAAATTTCATTTTAACTAATTCTGTCTTACCTGTTAAAAAAATTTCCAAATTTTTTTATTAAGTTAGGACTTCGGTTACTTTTATTTTTTCGATTTTGTACATCCATGCCCTATATTGCGTACCCTACATTAGGTATGAAATTTTTCGCTGTGATGATGAGGAATGGAACCTTGGTACAAAAAACTCCTTAATAAACAACTTAAACAAGTGGTTGTCTTCGAAACGCTTTTGGAATGGCAGTGAGCGTGAGGCCTCTCCTGCTTAAACTCTCAATGTTTAACGTACTGAAATATTTTGATGAAATATGAAGTCTTGAAACCTCACACATAAACCTTCAGGTTTTTTTTGACATGTAATATCCAGAGATTCGTATTAGTTCAGTTAAATTGAGATTTTTAGTACGGACAATGAAGGCGGTCAAAAACCACCCTGAATTGAATAAAAACCATACAATATTGAAGAAAATGAGCTAAATAAATTTATCATGTGACACAATGTAGCAAAGAAATTACTTAAGTGCAGAAACATTTATTCATTTATTTATTATGCAATATCTTGCAAATAGCTCATTTACCCACTTACTGATGCATGTTTTAAAGCTTTCCTGGAAGATCGGTTGCTTTTTTTTGATTGTCTGAATACATTGAAAACTGTCCTAAAGACTTCGGTGTTACGATTTTTATATAGAATTTTTTTCGTTTTGACCGGTTTAGATAATAACATAAATCCTCGATTAAGCACTGCGGCGCCTATTCAAAACTCGATATTTTTAATGCAGCGCTTATTTCGAAATTTTCGATTTTATGAAAATGAAAAAATTTACGAAAAAATTTTCTCTCACTGATATTCTCCATGAGAAATTGGAGAAAAAAAAGAAGAAGCCATTTTGAACTAACTTTAATCAAGGTTGACGAGAAAAGACGGCAATGTGTTTGTCAACTATAACTAAAGCGGTTTTTTTCTTTTAAGATCCCTCTAGCCTCAAAATCCAAATTATAAGCAGTGATTCGATGGCTTATTCGAAGAAGTGAGGCACTTGTACTTCGAATAAGCTCTGCATTTCATTGTAAGATGTGGTGCTTATTCGAGGGTGGCGCTTATTCAAAAGTCACTGTAAAAAATTGCGGCGCTTATTCGAGGGCGGCACTTAATCGACAATTTTTTTTCTAATTTATTTATTTAACATAATGGCGGGAGACCATCGAAAGTTGAAATTATTAGAAGATGACCACCCACGGCAGGGCTGGGATTTTTTCAGATGTCTGCGTTTTGAAACAATTTCATTTCTCACTTTCACTTTAATTGGTCTTTGTTTTACTTATTTTGATTTACTTATTTGGATTTTTCGAGTATTTATTGATAATTATGTTGTCAAACTAGCTTCCATATGAATACAGGTCCTCTGTAAACTACCTTAATGTTTCGACATTTTTTCGATAACTCTGTAGCCTTTCAATGCAATTTTTGAACGACTAAAGATTTCTTATGTCTCGAAAACAAGGTTTTATTGTCTCTATATGTTTATTATATGTTTATATGTATATTATATGTATATTCTATATTTCTATTCATTTGATTGAGAATCAAATTATTCCAACTCAGGTTTAGCATGGTATATAAATCCACTTTCTTAACACCCTATTAGGATCGTGTTTTTAAGTACATTATTTTAATGAATTATTGACTTTACGTGTATAAGTTTGAACGATAACAATTAAACTAGTATATGTAGTTGGAATAAGGAGAATTTCTGTAAAAGAAAAGTCGAAGTGTACCTTGAGTGAGGTAGGTAAAAATTGTAACTTAAATAGTGAACGGGAAGAATAGATCAAAAGCCAGTCTTAAGCACCTCATCCAACCTATAACAGTACGAAAAACTCATATTAAACTGCAGATGATTTTGATGAGTTTGACGACCCCATGTAAAAAAAATCGCAGGATTCTTTTTCAAAATTTCGGTTTTTCCTATAAAATTATCCCCCCTTGTAAGAAATTCCTGGTACAAAAAATTTTAGTCTGTTCATTACCACTTCAGGGCTGACAAGATTAAGGCTTTTTCACAATAGTTGGTTCCAGGAATATTATATAGTAACTTCTTGGCCAATGAAAGGGAAATTTAACACCAGAAAAATCTATAATTCCTGGATATTGCTCCTGCTTTCGGGAATCCATATAAGTTAGATTTGCTCTGCGCAATAATTATTCTTTTACAATTTAGGAATAAACTTGTGAAGACCAAGAGAAAAGTATGTATTGAGAACGCAATTAATTTTTTAATTTTTTTCTATTGTGGTGTAGTTAGAGCCTAACCTTTAGAAAAGATAAATAAGACTGCACTGTTTTCTCACACAGTTAAGTGAAATAAAAACAATTTCTAAGCAAGTGATAATTCTTTGTGTATGGTGTAAACCCTTTTTCTTTATGTTTTAGAAATTGCAAAACAAATCAAAAATTCATGGAAACACCAACGAAATGCTACAATCTTTGGAAAATGTAAATGATTTTCGAGATGACGCTGAAAATAATGGGTTGCCTTTTGTAGCCGAAATTAGAATTATACCCGAAGGCTTAGATAAGAGGCCAATAACAAAATCACAATTTGAAGCACAAAAAAATGACCAAAAAAATGTTAATAATGAGTATGCCATGTCAGCAGTCAAAAAACTCAACTGTGCAAACGATGAAGATAATGACTACTTAGATTTAACGAAAGATGATAACGATGATAACGAATATTTAGATTTGACTTATAACGTTCCAAACAGTTTTCATCCACAGAAAAAATCCCAGTCATAACTAATGAAACAATAATTAGGATTTTATACACGAGGTTGCGAGAAGATAATGAAACTATCCAAATTGGATGAATTTGGTTTATATTTTAACAAAATATGAGTTATTGGCTGCTTATACTTTTTTGCTATAAAAATCTGCTTTTTGAATATACTCGCTTTTACATTTACGAAATCAAAAGGTAAGGTTTATAAAGTGTAAACACACTTATTTTAGTCGAAAACATACCAAATTATTATTTTTTTGCTTTATTTCGATATCTTTTTGGATTAAATATTTAAAAATTGGGTTATATAAACTAGCTGAACCTCAAAATTTTATTACTGGTCTATATATGCAGCGAAGTGGAGGAAAATGGCTCCTTTTGTTATTTATACAGCTTATGGAAAATCTTTAATATTTCATTCAAAATTTTTCATTGTTAAAACATTTTATGAATTAAACTGCACACAAACTAATCACATGATCGGCCTCAACCACTACCATTAAAATTTCCTGGCAACTTCTTCATTCAATTTTTTGTTCATAAAAACTTTTGTTAAAAAAGTATTATTATTATTCGGACCCGCACAGATGCATTCATGGGCTGGATATAGAACAAAACTTTCATGGACTGGATATAGAACAAAACTTTCATGGACTGGATATAGAACAAAACTTTCATGGACTGGATATAGAACAAAACTTTCATGGACTGGATATAGAGTAAAACTTTATATACAAGAATAATTCAAGCTAGTATTTTTCTGAAAATGAGTAAAAAAATCCCATGGGAAAAATCCCCCTAGCAAAAATTTCCCGAGAAAATTCCCTTAGAAAAAAACCCTAATGAAATAAGATCCCCTGGAAAAATCCTTTTCGAAAAAAAACCCCCAGGAACAAAAACATTTTTATAAACAAATAAAAAAAAAACTTTTCTGTCACAAAAAAAAACGTCCTTTGTCTTGTATCAGATGTTAGATAAACCCTTAAGAAGATCCATCATGGGCAAAAATTGTCTGTCAACAAAAGGTCCGTTTATATGGAACGGCCTTTATAATGAAAAAAAAATCAACCACAAACGTTTTTAAACATAAGATGAAAGAAATATCTGTTTGCTCTCCGGATGCAGCTCGCAGACCTAAAAAAATATATAATTTTGCAAAACATTGTTTTCTTCTTTTTTTTTTACTATGCTTCGGCTGAATCAATCTCTCAATGTTTTTGGGTGTGATGTATAACTGTACCACAGTGGAAATAATGTTATGACAGACAATTTCTCGGCATATCCTTGCCACCTTTTGTGTTTTAGCTGAATATTTTTCCAAGTCGTTAATTTTTGTTGTCCATTATGTTGTCTTGTAATTTTCATAGCATGTGTATATTTATTTGTGGAAGAATAATTACTTACTAACTTACTTAGAACGTCAAATTATGCGTCATTTCTTCAAAGTAGCGAGTGTGTTGGCGGTTAGAAAAATTCATAACGATTGTTAATATCAGCTGATTGCATGCAAAATGTCTGCCTCTTTGAGCTGGAGGTTGATGTCCTCCTTCAGCTCGGAGAATTTCGACCCGGTTCATGGATTGTTCTTTTTTAAGTGTTTCAAGGAACTTCTATAATTTTGAGTGAAATGCCGTACAAAGTAACTGAACACTCGATATGGTTGTTGGTTCTTGGCATCTCCTAATGAGTTCTACGGAACATACTCAAAATTTTTATTCCAAAGAGATGGGGTGCAGGCAGAGCGTTACATCTAAATCCTCCTCTATAGGCATCCTCAAAGTAGTCCAAAATATTATCAACATCTTCCTTGTACGTTCGTCAACTATCAGGTGTTCTTTTCGTGTTTTCTTCATCTAGTCGTTGTTTCATCCAAGTTTATTTACAATTTCTTTAAAAAAAAACAACACGATTTCTTTAAAAAACGTAGACAGTCTAAAATTTCCGTCTGGGTTTTATTTTTAAACCTTTGATAGATTGTCAAAGAATTATCGAGTGAAGTGAGTGTATTGAATAATAGAGAATAAGAATGTTATATTTAATGTGGGGAGCCAAAAAATTGCCGAGAGAATTTTTCCATTAAACTATTAAAATCTTTAAAATATTTGGGGAATTGGGGCTTTTCATACCTGGACTATGGAAAAGTTTTTAAGCCTTTTTCGCATCTTCTTTATTTATATAAATAATAAACAGCTACTAATCTAGGCCAGGACATTTTCATGTATATAAACAATTTACAAATACTAATGTAGGCCAGGAAATTTTCACGGATTGGTGCTGTTTATAATCGGAGTAAGGACAAGCTTTTAAGCTATCGTCACACCTTCCTCACATAAATATTTAAAAGTTAGACGGAGAAGGTCTTTTACTCGCATGTCGAAGAGCTATAGGCTCTTGTGGCACATGTGTGTGATGTAATGGTATGGCTAAACGTGCCAGAGCGTTGGTTTAAGACACGGAAGTCATTTCGGTAATACCATCAAACATTTATTTTTTATTTTTGTTACAATTTAACAAACACCACAAGCGTTCATAATCGAAAATCAAACAGGTCAATCAATTATGCGCACCACAAGCATTCAACAACTCTGATAGTCTAACATATTGACGTAAACTCCATTAATATGATATATCGTGGTGCACGGGCTGTATAGTCTACTGGAAGGAGAAAGTATATAATGGGCGAGCATAGAATGGAAACTGATAGAAATCTCTCGCTCCGGATTGCATCACACTTTGCCTATCGATTAATATGTCTGACAGTAAAAATATCATAATCAGGTGAACGGCCTCTCGAATAATATCCATCAAGAGCATAAAAATTATTTATTTCAATTATTTACTAAAAAAATGATTGTATTTTCTAATGTTCCATTGGTAGGTAATTCAATACAACTGATAGTCTTAATTATAAATACGAATTCAATTGTCGTCAAACCTTTTACTTTCTCAATAAGTTCAATAATGGGTATAATACCCATGGGTTCTTAATATTTTTAAAATTTTATATTTAGTTGAGAAAAGTTATTTTTCATATTTCCCAGCAAACACATGCCGTTACGGCGAGACTCAAGTAGAAGGACAAACACTCAATAATCAGTGCAAAACTACCTTGGTGCTGTGGGTGTCGGGTATATATACACTGGTGGCGAGTTGAGACGATTGATCTCAAAGGTGATTTTCCGATGTCAAACTATTTTATGAAAGAATGACAGGCATCTATGCGCACTCACCATCTCCATTTTGATGAACCTGTTGAGTTCTATGCTTATTTTTTGCACCCTCGCACGTACTTCCTTCCTCAAAACGTGGTATTTCCAATTTCCTAATTTCGTCTAAAATCAAATGAAATTCGTCTCGATTTATGACGCCATCTTCAAGCGCTTTGCTGGCAAAGTGTGGGTTTTGTTTACTGTAGAGTATAGTCTTTGTGTATCCATCTAATTTATGGGAATAAGGGATTTCATACATGCATATGGGAGGGGAATGGCCCCCGTGGCACCTCCTTGGAACTAGTATTGTTTTAACCCCGAAGTGGTATAACTTATAGAGCTAGTGGCACATTCCTCGCAGAGATATATAATTGGTAATTGTAAATAAACAACCCTCAATTTCCGCAGCTGAAGACTCTGATTGTTTTCTTTTAAAAATGAGTTTTAAAATTATAAATTTTTAAATGTTAACATATCTTTATGTGCTACACTGTGCTAACGCGCTGGTTTAAACACCAGTCATTTCGAAGATAAGTGGTCGAATCTCACCACTGTCGAAAGTTTTTCTTATTTATTTCTAATTACAACTACAAATTTAAAAAATTTAAAATTTAAGAAAATATTCATAATTGAAAATCGAACCCAATCAATTTTGCGCACCATAAAATCTCACCTAATTATAATAATATGAACTAAGAAATATATCGGGCGGTACGGGGTGCATGAATACAGAAATATATCAGGCGGCACGGAGTGTATAGTCCTTATAACCAACCATTGTCTAATTTTTGTTTATTTATTTAAAATTTAGAAACAGGATGCACCATCATAAGTGTTCAAAAAATATATTGTCAATAAACAATATTCGAAAATCGAACACAACAAATTTTGCACGCCACATGTATTCAACACAACATTACAATTAATATTGTGGTGCACAGGCTTTATAAGTCTGCTTGAAGATGGAAAGTTTATCAAGGCGTTCATAGACTGGAAGCTTTAGGGAGTCGTCTCGTCACGGCTTGCATTAGGCTGTGCCTGTAGGTTAATGTGTCTGTCGTTAAATATATTATAATCAGGTGAACGGCCTCTCAAATAACACCCATCAATATTATTAGAATACTTAGAAGACTGAAATTTTTTCGGTGCTGGTGCTTGGAGTATGATGATGATGATGGGTTAGAGTCTAGCGTCGGAAAAATTAAACTTTCCGAGGTAGAGTGCCGGTAGCACTTCAGCTGACAATAAACAAAAATGGAGAAAAAGGAACATCAAAAAAATCAGAAGAGTTCTCCTCCGAGTGATAATAGGAAGAGTTTTGCACTTTAATGAAGAATGAATGAGTTTTGCACTTAGCTATAATTAAAAGATAGCATGTAATATTTATTGCACATTATTAACTTTGTTTCAAACATATAATTTTAATTATTTCATAGGTTTTTTTTTTTCTTAAGCTTGATTAACATTTAATTATTGATCAACATAAATATAAAAATAGTTCAATTGATGTCTTCTCTGCTTGAGCCACGGAACACGTTCCGTGGATCAAGCAGAGGGACAAACACTTAATACTCAGTGAAAACTTAACTTGGAATATTGGGTGTGGGGTTCATATACGCTGGAAGCTGGTAGAACCGATTGATTTCTAAAGTGTGCTTGTAGCACCGAAAAAAAATGTATCATCGAAAGAGATCTGGGATTCATTGCAACCTCTCTCGACTAGTTAATTTTTTTTTGGCCTTATCAAACACTATGATTTTTTTCTGCAACCCCGCCGAACTTCCATCAACAATTCTTCTAAAACAGAATTAAACTCATTTTGACATATGTCACATTCTTCAAGCGCCTTTCTTAAAAGCTCTTCAATTTAATTGAGATTGCTCTCTGTGAAAACGCGGATCTGGTCAGGTTTTTTATATTTTAATCTTAAACAACTCTAGCAAGCGTAGTGCCAGTATTCAAATAACCGTTCCCGACAGCAAAACCAATGTTGATTGTAACGACGTGTGCTGTAAAAACACTTTCACGGAGGTCAATTTTGGTCTTTTGCTGGACTTTAATTTTGGCTACCAGTTTAAATCGGTAGTCTGCCACAAATTCGGGGATATTATGGGTTTAATTTAGTGTAGGATTAGCTGAGGATAACTATCTACGTTTTCTATGTCGATCTTACGTAGATTCATTCTTTAATTTGGTCATATGGTTCCATAACTACTTCGTAACGCCCATTCATGTCCCTTGATCATCTCACCTATCTTACTGATGTGGCTAGTCGGGATCTCTTTTCTCAAAACTAAGAGGCATCTTGCCCACAATTTTAATTCTCCTGAGACCAAATTTTGGGAGAGATGCAGGGACAAACATAGCAAACTTATTCCTACCTTCATATGTTGCAGTGATAAATAGGCCGCCGTATTTTTCCGCAGTGTCAATACTGCATTGTTGAAACTACTAATTGAGCCGGTTGCAAGAAATATGTTTTTCTCTCCGGTGTCACCTTCAGAACCAGAATAAACGGAAGATCCATTATCTCCTGGATCATATTTTAGAGCATATCAGAAGCACTGGAAGATCCACCCTCTCCTGGGTGACATTAATGACCAGATACACCGGCAGGCTCACACTATACCATATTAAACGAAAACTAGGTTTTCGTTTATTATGGTATAGGTCTCATATATGACAAATAGCCCCGTTTGGTCGCAATCTTTTATAGTGTCATCTGGTTTAATATCATGTCCAAATATGTACACCAATGCTTATATCTCTGCAGTGTTTAGATATACCAGCCCCACTTTCCGTATTAACATCGCTAGCGCGTCACCATTATAAAGTGCGTGACAAATATCAAATATTAGAGGTCAATATTGTTCAAAATTACACTATCATGTACCACCATAAATTGGCCTGTGGCACCAGGGTTTAATTAGACATGCCAAGATGTTTACTGCTTTTTTACCGACAAGGAAACACAATTTGCGTATTTCTAAGCGATGGGTCAGTGTATTACCACCTCCACAAAACCAATGACAAAATAGGAATCACGTAGTGTTGTTAAATAGAATAAAATCCCAGATCAGGTTGCTGAAATAATTCAACTTTTATATCCAATCATCCAAAAATGGAACATTAT
>JAUZNK010082999.1:0-13050 GCA_035046665.1 Euphysa ruthae | reverse complement strand
TATTGTAGTTGCTGTTTTGTTGTTTACCGTATTATACACAGCTAATATGGTTACTGCAAAATGAATAAACGATTTGTTTTTTCTATATACGATTTAACTTTCTTAGCAACTACTAAGTTTTGTTTACTTCAATTTAACCTAATCGTTAATTATTCATGAACTACCAGTCCTGTTAAAACCACAAAAACTTTATACATTATAATCATTAATCAAAAACATTATAATCACTTTATCCTTATATAATATTGAACAACCATGTTTGTCGTACGCCCTTTTAAAATAAGGCATAAAGAGTCTTGTACGCCAGCTATAATTTTCACAATAAGGCCTGTATGTATGTGTGTGTGTTTGTGTATGTGTTTGTGTGTGTGGTACGTATGTATGCATGTACGTATGTATGCATGTAGGTATGTATGTGTTTATGAAGTTAGATAACTTTATAATTTTAATTATTTGTTTATTTTTTTGTATATGTAAATTTCATTATTTAAAAAGTGTATATATTGGATCATTATATTTTAGTTAATAATGGAAAACAATGAGACTGATGGTGAAAGAGACTACAATAGAGGAATGCGTGGTGACAACAGACGTGACCGTGGTAGAGGAGGAAGACGAGATCGTAAGCCATTAAGATTAAGAAGAGAAAGAGACCTAAGACCTTTCAAGGTATATTAAAAAGCATTTTCACGATGATGGTTCATGAAAATTTTCTTTTGCAGCAAACACTATTATAGCTTAACTAATTTCTCTTTTTTAAACTTTAAAAGTAAATTGAAGTGTTATCTTTTCAATTTCAGTTGCATTTAGATTTTATGTCGACCTAACGTTTTACTATGAGTCATTGTCAACCTAAGGTGAATTTTACATTAGATGATACTTAAGTCAACCTATAAAAATGCGCCTTAAGTCGACAATGTAATCTTTGGATAATTGTGACATATTTTTCTAGTTAAAGCAATGTTTCGTCTTGCATAACCTTTTTTCAGTTTCGTAACGTTTCATTGTAAAAATAAATCTGTCTGTATATTTTAAATGACTTTTCATGATGGGATGGTTGTGTTTAGGTCATAATTCCGGTAACAGCCCAGATATTTGTGAAACCGCAACCTGAACTTTGTACTAGTACTTCCAACATATTGTTTTTTTGCATGACTTACACTACACTAAATACATCATGTTGCAGGAATTATAGTGAAATGTCCTAATTTTAAATTTATGGTTTTATTTTAAGGTCTTACCGTCTTATAGGTGAGTTTTCCCTCTTTATCTGGGAAAGTATATCCACTCTCCGTTAAATTACAAACACCGCACCGCTTATCCCCAAATCGTCCACTATTGTAAACTATTGTTTGCCCCTCCAGGATTTTTTGCTCATACGAGAAAATTCTTTAAACTTTTCCCATTTTTAAATCCTATAACTGGGATATGGTGTTCTTTATCAGGAGTAAGTGGGTGAATCTTACTTAGCACTTCTTTTATTCCTGAGAAATCAGGTTAATAAGTAAAGTTCAGCACTAACTTGTATATTTTAGAGAATGCAAGGTGATAAGTGATATTCAGCAACTTATTTTTCTTTTTTCCCCAAGTTTTTACTGTGAGGCTTTCATTGCTACTAAATTTTTAGTTGTCAATTGGTTTGTCTTGTGAACATTATTATGTTCTTACAGAAAATATTTCTTAATTTATTTTAAGATTTATTATTTTAAGTATCTTTCTGGACACCGCACTGGCAGTCAACAACGGCAGCCAGGGTCCTATAAATTCAGCTATGTCTTTCCGTCCATCTTTCCATAGCACAACGTTCCCAGGAAACATTCGTTATTTTTTCTGAAATTTTACACAATCATAGGGAACCATAAATGATGAACATGACACAGCCTGATTTTTTAGGAAAATTCTCATTTCGGTAATTTCGGTGTAGAAAAAGATGTTATAGCCTGAAGTAAAATATTTTTATTTCAGAAATTGAACTTTTTATACAAGTGTAAATATTATCTTATTTTGAATAATAAAATACTAGTACTAAAATATATAGATATTAAGCAGCAGAACATATTAATTAACATATAATAAATACAATATCCTAAAATAGTAGTAAATAATAGTCCTAATTTATATCACAAACGGGCAGTCAACACTTTTCATTTCAAGTATGTATCAATTGTATTTGTCATCCACTCATTGTTTTTAGCTTCAGACCATTTTTTTTAAAGTAAGAGATGCAGGGAAGGTCGGAACAACCCAGAGAGTGTCATAGGAAAAAAAAATTTCATTTTCAGATTCTTTGAAAAAAATTTGAAAATTTATATTTTTTTTCATTTAAAATCTTAGTGATTGAAATTATATAAACCAAAAAAGGACATGAGCAAGACAAAAAGGACAGGAGCAAAGGTGCGAATAAAATGTGTGCGATTGCACGTTGCAAAATGCAATAAGTTAATAGAGATGACTTTTTTCATATGAAGGTTTATAAACTAGAAAAAATATACCACTAATTTATTTGACTAAATTTTAATTAAATTTTAAATGATTTGAATAATGAACTTCTTTTATTTAGCCAATATAAACTATACTTTCATTTAAAAAATATTTTGATATGTTAACTCAGTACTATATTGAGAAAGAAATGATGGCCGATGGCAAACCTAGCAGAACGTAACAGTGTTTCATGATGATGCAATAATCATATGATAATGGTGTATTGCTGCTGTTTTTTAATACACACAATATAAAAAAAATTAAGAAAAAGCATACTGACAAAATTTATAAGATTGAAAATCAACAAAAAAAAATGAAATAACAAGCAAAGAAAATCAATTTTTTTTCGCTAGAACAAAAACTTAATAAAAATAATGACCTTGCACTGACATTTTAATAGTGGGCTAACCGATATCATGTACATAGTTATCACTTTCAGTCAAGCTTCAACCATTACGTTATTATTATTTTGATTTTCTTTGTAAACCAGTATCTTAGTCATAAACATGTGACAATTGAGGATTGACCAAAAACGTTCTGTAAATATGTTATATTTATATACTATTACAACAAAATGTATTTCCTATTCACACAAATCAAGCTGGAAGTTATTATTATTACCTCAGAAGCTATGTGGCAGCCATTGATACACCACAAAGAGTTCAATTATTTGATGAGCAAGTCTATCTGTATAGATGATGATAAGTATAACAAAGTAAGCAATTTTGTAGATGGACGGGCATCTGATAAAACAGCGTTAACAAGTTACTCATCATTAAGTCTTCCAATTTGTCCTTGAAATGGATATGTGACATTGGTACAAATTCCAAAAATACTTATAACAAGGGCATGCATATCCGATATTGGCTTCAATGTCTGACCAGAAAGTATTTCAGGACAAATATATGCAGTTTTCATTCCTTGTTTACAGCTCAAACTGTTTGTTTTTGTAGATGTTGCTGTTTGTCTAAAGCATGTAATATAATATTGTTTTCCCTTGAAATGTGTATAAATGGGTCTTCTGTTCTGGACTTTCATTTACAACCAGTGACTAGATACTTATTTCAGTACTAATAAACCATGGTTTGTCAAATTTTTTAGGCTTGAAAATTGACCATGGTCAATCATGGACAAACCATGATGTGGTATACAATATTTTCAGGCCTGGTCATGAATAAATGCCCAGGAGTACGGTCACCATACCCCTAGCATAATTTTAGTAGGCATACAATATATACCTTGTATGATAATGACAGATGAAACAAATACTCATTTTTTTCTAATAATCTATGGGCTTTCACAGTAAAGACGTATGATTGCACATACACTTGCTACACATCCAACTTTAAATAAACTTTTCAAAAATTACCTTCACCAATAGCAACTTTAAAATTATTGATAATTAAGTATACTTCGTATTTCTTTAAATTGCAACATAAAATACCAAACTTGAATTCAAGAGCATAGTTAGAGACTTAATTCCAAAAAAAGTTTTGTTCAGCCGATTTTATTTGTTTATATGTATCGTTTTTTTAAATGTTTATCTCCTTAATTTATGTATTATCTCGATAGCATTGTAATAACATAAATAAAAGTTTTTTTCAAATAAAAGTCTATAAATTAAAAAAACACTGTATCAATTTATTGTGGAGATATATATAGTTCTTATAATTATTCGCAAAAATCATAGTTATTTGACCCTAGGAATGTTTTTTATACATGGATAATATAGACATATAAAATTAAATTTGGGCTAAATCCACTACATTGTACATTTTGATAACCTTGTAATTTGTATACTTTTTATATATTTTATTAACGACCTTGAATTTTTAATTTGTAAATTATTTCATTGAAGATCGGCTGGGATGCCAAGAAAATGTGAGTATGAAACAAAAGTATAGATATTCATTGTAAACCATTACGAAATTTCGGAATGGTTTACAATGAAATATTATTTTATTTATATGTGTACTGGGTGGTAAACCAGTAAAATTGGCCAAATAGGGCAAAAAACTGAAAGAAGGTACCCATTTATAATTGAAACATTTAAAAAAAATTTTTTTCCTTGTTTTTAGGGTGCAGAAAGTAGTCAGTCCAAAGACACCCCAACAATACTTGCCATACAAAGAAGGTAAATTGTGGATATTTCAAAGCCTATATACTTTTGCAACAAACGGTATTGAAATAAACAACTGTTTTTGATTTAAAAGAAGCTTAGATCTTTTGATCTACTTAGTGCAAACAGCCAGCTTATTGCGTTAAAGTTTTTTTTTTTTTTTGTAAATGTTTTTAGAGTTTGGTCATTGCTTCCTGATAAATGTTTATTCAGGAGGTGTTTTCCTATGAAAAGAAAATTGACAAATCGAAATATGCCATTTTAGATTATATTTATTTTGACCCATATGGTCACCTGCCAATAATCTTGAGGCTTGGTGCTCTAAAGCCAAATTTAAGTTAATTTTAATTTTGTTAGCACAGAAAAGGCTAATTTTGTTCAATTGATTTAGTTAATTTAATTTATGTTTGTTTTTATTTTCTATAATTATTTTTTGGTTGTAAATTTTTTTTCCATTACTTTATTAGTCATTATTAGTTTTTGTTTATTGTTTAAGGGATGGCAATGATAGTGGAAATTCATCTAACAGTAAAAGTTTATCAAATGATATGAATAGCAGTTTATTGTATCAAAAACACACTACAAGTCGTCATGATCGAACACCTGATCTTTCCTCACCTGCAACTCCTATACAACCTGTTACACCTGCTATACCTTGTAATATGCATTCATTTAAATAATTGTAAAGATTCTGGTTGTAAAGTCTAATTCTATTTTAAGTTCCTCAGGCCCTACACTCCTAGTTAAAGCTGGTCCATATACATAGTATAAAACAATTTCATGGAAATGTGTTCAAATAGGCAAAATTCCAACATTTTTAAACAAAAAAATCTTATCATTCAAAATATTTTGAGTAAAGAATTTCTCCAACTACTATATTCTTGTGTTTTAAACAAAGAAAAGCCTTCCCCAGTGGCAAATAACACTGAATTATTATCTCAAATTAATATTCAACAAATCAATAATAGATGTCAATTGTACTAAAGAGAACTAATTTTAAGTTATTTTGTAAAATATTACACGATCATGCCAAATATTCATTTTAGGCTCGGTTTTTAACTTGGTCATTTATAAATTTTTACTAAGGAGTGTTACTTTCCTCAAATTTTAAAAATGAATGAATGAATGTTAGTGTTCATGCTGTTTGAGCTTCCAAAGATTAAATTCACATTGTTCTATGTGATTTTGTAAATTCTATATGGCAATGCCATGATTTATTTTATTAAACAACCAATGCCTTTTTCAATAGAACAAATTACTATTATTTCCTAACTTTAATTTTTCTTACCTAAGTGCTTGGCAAAAATAGAAGTTCATCATTTTCTTCATATTCAAATTTGTTTTTTTCATATTCAATTTAAAAGTTATTTTATATTAGCTGAGCAACACTTAAAAACTGGTTTGGCTGCTTTAAGTGTTAACGCTGACATAACTCCTACAGAATCTATCAGCTTGATTGACAGCTCATTTCAATGGAGTGATAGAGCCTTTGAGGTAAGATCATTACAACTATAACCATGGTATAAGTTTTTCTACACATCCAAAAAATAATTATGGTTGATTTTTTTTTTTTTTTAAATTTTCAATTGTGATGTTAAGCTTTTTCACCATAGATTGTAGCAATATTTAATGAGTCACTTTGAGTTTATTTTTATTATGATTAAAATGATCACTAGTATAGGTTTTTTTTTTGTTTTGAAAACCTATGTAAGGTTTCTGTGTATAAATGTTTTTTTTTTAGATTTTAGATTTTGTTTTAGATGTTACTTGACCAGACCGATTTTGTTGTTGTTGGATGTGTTGGTTTGCAAGGAGCAGGAAAATCTACTGTTTTGTCTATGCTAACTGGTCAGAAGATTGTTGAGAAAGCGTATGTCAATTGTTTTTAAAATCTCTGTTTTGATCTGTTGGCTAGGAAACTAAACTATTAAATCTGCTTTATTTTATTAATATAATGGTAATCACATTCTTTATTCAGCTCCTAAATCCTCTGCTAGATAACATGCTGTTATCACTAGGTATTTTTATTACCCCAGGCTATATTGGAGCAAAATCTTGTGAACTCTGTTTTGAAATAGCAAATTCAAGATTAATATTTTTATTACGTACAATAAATAAAATATCTATTTACTTTTTTTAGGAGGTTAGTGTTCCGTGCACAGAAAAAGACTGACTTGGTAATTACTCTATTGTTCTCAGATAATTTCTTTTTTTGTGCCAAATATGACAAAACATGTTCAGTAGATCAGCATTTTCACTAAATTTACCCTTAAATTGTGCCAGTACTGCGTATACAGGGTCATAGTTGGAGGTAAAAAATTTGGAGAGGTTGTTGATTGTAAAGTGCAAAACGCTTAAAATTGTAGCCCACTATGGTTGAGTGATCTAATGTAGGCCTTATGATGGTTTGTAAACAAGAATTTTAGGCATTGTAGAATAAAAAGAATATGATAATTATTAGAATTGTATTTTTTCTAAAGAAATGTGCTGTCATCAGATATAAATAATAAATATTCAGGAATGATCAATCAAGATAACAAACTTATTAGTATATTTTGTTTTGAGGAGCAATTATTTCTTTTTTGCTTGATTTAAAGACATGACTAGAAAATTGTCTGAAAATCAGCCATCATTCAGCCAATTTCTGTGTGAATTGATTTATCAATATCCTTGTTCTCTCTTTTGCTCACTATATCATAAGGTTAATCAAATCTCTTGCGAATCGACTGGACTAAAAAATCGAATAATTTGAGTTAAAACTCCTGCTCTGATCTATTAACGTGCCCGAAATGGTATGTTAATATCTTTTTTTATATTTTCGTTTTCAATTTATGATTTTGTCAGCTATATCAAGCAACTCTTAGTTGTAAGATTTTTTGCCAAAAGATTTCAAAGCATTCGTTTTTTGTTTTTTAAACCTCCATTTAAACAAAGAAATATTTCCCCTTGTAACTTTGTGTTCCAATTATTAGGCATTTTATTTCATTTTCTTTGATTAGTAATAATTAATGCTCCCTTAGAGATTTTTGCTGTGATTTGTAACGTTCACTGAGGTGCTTCTTCTCAGTGTCCATCAAGCCGGACAAAGCGTATGAACTTTATTTTTACTATTACCACTTTTTATTCAGAGTTTTTTAAAAGTTATTTATTTTTATTTGAGGGAGTTAATGTTCTATATCTCAAAAAAATGTTAATTAATGTTTTATAAGATATAATATCAATATCTGTTTTTTCTTCTGTGCATCTTCATTCATTTTGTCTGCTACAGCCTTGGTATATTATGGTAGAAAACACTTTGTTACAATCCGAATATGCTGAAATTTTTAAGGTACTTCTAAAGAATATCCATAAATGGCCAAAGCTCTTTTGCTGTTCTAAGCAGGTTATTTCCAGATCAGGCTGAGGTAAATTAATTGATCGATAAATTTGGGTTCACATTAAAAATTCCAATAACAATGTATTTATTTGTAGTTAGAAATGTCTTTTTCCAAGAAATGTCTTTGTACAAGAAATATGTTTAATCTAGAAAAATTTTTAAATTGTACTGATGAAAATTTAAAAATTTTGTTTTTTTTTTGGCTAAAATTGGTAGTAATGTGTTAATGTGTACAAAAATTATGTTAAGAAATAATTTCAAATCTCCTAAAAAAGACATGATAAAGATATGAAACTTCCAATAGAAATTTATTGTTTTATTTAGGAAAAATGTATTCATCGAACAGTTGGTATAGACATGTACGTTACTCAAGAGAGGCTCATCTTGCTTGATACTCAGGTAAACTTTTTTTTGAATTTTATTCTGAAGTATAATATATTGTAGAAAAATAATTTATTATAATATGCATATTACAAAATTTATTAGAAATTCCAATATTTTACGGGTGTTTCTTCTGTAATTAGAAATCTAATTTAGAAAAGCTTAAAGGAATTCTTTCAGGGAGGCATTCAGATGCGTTCCCGTAAATTTACCCGTTTCTTTTTAAAATAGTATCCTTAGATTGTTATATCTATCATATTGATCTTAAAAATTTATGGTTTTTATTGTTATGAAAACATAATCTAACTGATTGGATCAAATTTTGTATTCTGGAATAGACTCTCTGGGTGGATTTTGATCTAAAATCTGAATTGTGAATTATATTATTTTTATTTTTTATCATTTTAAAAATTTCCAAATTGGCTGTACGGAATGATGCATTTAGGTCAATTCAAGGAAAGTCATGTCTTTCACCTTGAAAAAATTTGAAAGACTTTTCACAATAACTAAGGAGAAAATCCTGAACATGAGTATGAACATGACGCTTCTTATTGGGAAAAATTTAATGTAAATGGAGACTAAAACTTTGAATATTTCTCATATTTTGTTTCTATTAGGTTTCTTTTTCATTTAGCCATTATTGAGCCCTTCAATGCTAGATCAGTATTTGCGCTACGATAGAAAAGTTCCAACTGAATATGCTACTGCTGAGATATGTCTTGAAGTTCAGGTGCTATTTTTTGTAGTTAGCAGGAGATTGTGACTGATCAAAATTATATTTATGGATATATCAGTCCTAAAGTTTTACAAAAATAATTTTTGCAAAATGTTGAAATAATTGGTGTTTAAGTTTTAATAGTTGTCCTTAATTTTCTCGGTAACTGGGGAAATTTTCCCGCTGTTTTTAACGCAAGATATCACTTTCTTAAGAATTCACTGTGAAAATTTCATTGCATTCATATAAGAAGAAAAAATTTTCCTGCCCACCATGATCTCTTCTATTGACAGGCAAGATCTCGGTGGCGGGGAAACTTTTTTCTCATATGAACAGGATATCTAGTAACTGGTGAAATTTTTATGCGGAGTCAGCAAATGTTTAAAAAGATTAACATAAATCAAAATCAATTTTTTTTCAATTTTTGTGATATGTCAAAGGAAGATCAAATTTGAAAGTTAAAAACGAAAGTTGAAAAATGGTATAATTACACAAACGAATAACCGAAAAAATAAACACAAGAGTTTTTTAAAGGTGGTAGTTATATCTGGTCGATACAGTGGTAGCAGGAAAATTTTTTATAAACAATATGGTTTTTAGTTAAAATCTGGGGTTGCACAATCGAATTTTGGAGTCAAAAGTGATAATAATGAAGAAGAAGAAATTGATGAGCAGGGAAAAGGTTTAAAACTATCAGCGAAAGGACCTATGTGTAATAGGCATATTGATAATGATGCAGAAAGTGGTAATAACCAAGTATATGTTGGCTATGTTGGCATTGCCTCTAATAGTACATCAGCAGAAAAAATTATATGAAGAACACAATAAAGAAAAAACAATGCTGTTAAACTCATAGACAGTAAACGTAAACATTTAGAAAAAAATCTGTTTTCTGCGCAAAAAGATTATTGATCAATAAAGCTAAAGAAGATCCTCAATTTAGAAAATATTTAAAACAGAAAATAAGGGAATCCACTAAAAGCTTTTCAATAAGTATAAAAGAAGTAAGTGATGTAATACGGGGAGTTGGGACTGGAATTTCACAGCCAGTTCAAATGTTGACAAATGCCTTTCTTCAGCAACAAGAGCTAGTTCAACGAACAGACCACCATTATATGTTTTATCAACAACCGTTTTATCATAATAACGTTCGAAGGTTACTTACTATACACTAATGATGTATTCACAAACTGCAACACGCGAAAGCAAAAACAAACAGCTGTGATTTTAATCTGCATGTTTTACCACACTCTACAGTTCATTTTAATAATGGCAGAAAATTGAGATATTGTTACAAAAGTCAAATTTTTTTTTATTTATTTTACACGTTCTTATTGATAATATTCACGTCATGAAATACATTAATGGTAAAATAGTGAACTGAATTTCATTTTTTTCAAGATTTTCTGTAAGCAAAACAAAACAAAAAACAACATGGAAATAAGCTACATTCAAATACTAGAGTGATTTTCTGTAAATTTGTTACAATATTCAAAAATGATTTTCTAGGAATATAACGGTGCATATTCTGTATCGGTTTTAACGACTTTAACCCAATAAGCGTTGCCTTTCTTTATACGGGTGGTTACAAAAATAACATATTATTTTCAGGAACTAAGACATGAGACATTTTTTTATTTTTGCATTAGTGTGACCACAACAAGCAGCTTCATTGTCAGAACCGTAAAATGCAAAAATATTGGCAAAAATTTTCATCCAAAACTGTAAAGGTGATAACTTTCCACTATTTATTTGCAACCCAACTGGATCATCAATAAAAAATGTCTGCTGAAATATTACTCTTCTAATTATAATCTGCCGCCTTTTGATGATTTGATAGGGTTGTGTTACAGATTTTTTTAAAATTACTTTGGGATAGCCCTGCAGTTAAAAAAAAATCCTACTGGGCTCTTCAAACAATGAGATGAATTGTTTTATAACGTTTTTGTTTGATAAAATTTGCTTTCGTGATTTTGTATTATTTATTATTATGTTTTGTACAGCATTTTCTTCTCCTTCATTATATGAGTGTTTTTTTTGTTTTTTTAATGTAGTGTAATTGTTCTTTAAGTAATTCCTCGTTAACATTTATTTTGTTCTCTTCACAAATGTTATTTAGAACAAAACATGTATAAATGACTATTGGTACTGATTAAAGCTTTTTTGGTGAGAATAGACCATCTGGCCTTCAAACGTCCAATCACACACTTAATTTGATTCTATGTTGACATAAGCATATTGTTGAAAACTATTCATTCCAAAATTATTTTTCAGTATCTCCTCTTGGGCAATTCCAAGACAAATATTTTGCCACCAGAAGTCGGTTTGCCCGGTCTTGAACCAACAACTAAGTTTTCCCTTTCTGTTAAAAGTAGTCTTTCTTGTTTAATTTCCTTTACTATTTTGTTTTGTTGTCTCAAAAGTATGCTTACTGACAGATTCAATAGCTATGTTATTCCATTTAATTTTGAAAGTGATGAAATTAATTCTAGGATGTTAGAAAGATGTTTGATTATTATATAGCGTTTGTTTCTAAGCAACCTTATATATAATTTTAAATTTAATGATTTAGTTAATTACGTGACATTTTCCTGCTTACGGAGGAAATATTTGTCCGGTAGGCGACAAAATATTTTTCCATATGAGTCCAACAAATGATTATATTTTGTATTTTGTCAAAATATTTCCCTGGTTACTGAGGAAATTTTATTCATACGAACAAACCAAACAATTTGGTATTTGAAAAACGCTTCAACTAGAAACTCAAGATGTTTAAAATTTTAGCGCTTTATAAAAAGTATCTTTTTATAAAGCAGTGAGAATTATGAGATTGATTGATGTATGAGGCTCTCCTTTTCTGGTATGATAAAATAAATAGATCAGAATGTCATTTTCAATTTTACTATTTCTTTATTTTATTTGTTTGTTTTTTTTTTTTAATAAACTTTCTGTTCAGTTTTTTCTATTATATGGAATCTCGAAACTTGACTTCACTGTATTTATTTTATTTCTTGTTGTCCAGGCAATGGTGACAGTTATTTTGATAAAATCTTTAACTAGTGTAATTTTGCTCAACAATAACTTTTTTTAAAAGGCTTTTAAAATTTAAAAATTATTTGAATTTCTATATTTTAGGCACTACAAATTCTAACGTTTTTGTTTACAGTGTGTCATGTGGTATTAGTTGTTCAAGATTACATTATTGATTTGAATTTACTGAAGTAAGTCAATTTAAAGTTTGTTTTTGATTTTTAAGTCATTTTGATTAGTTAGATGTCAAGAAAGTTAATAAAAAGGTAAAGCTTTAGGTGGTAAGCCAAACTACGATATACTGATAATAATTCACAAAAACTATTTTAATGGTTTAGCAATGATATTTAAAAGACAAGCTAAAGAAATGGAATCTGAAATATTTATCTAATATTTACAAAATAGCCTCTTATTAATTTAGGAGATCCTTCTAAATGATTCAGCTATAGTTATGAATAACTAAAGAAAATTAGCATCTGAATTGAAATAACAGGTATTCCAGGAGAAAATGTTGCAATATTTGGAGAAATATATGCAAAGTATGGCTTTATGTATTGTTAATACACACCTGAGGACTGTTATTTCCATTGATATGAAATTCAAAATGAGATAAGACATGGAATCAAGCAGTTCTAAGAATGAGTTTTATAGCTTTTAAGGTTCCAGTATTTTCAGAAATTAATGAAAATTAATGAAGAGTATCCCTAACAAAGGTCTGTATCAAAATACTGTCACCTTTGAAACCGTTGAAGTGGTTTCCATCTATTAGTTTACACCGTGTTAAAATCTTCTTATGCCAGAAAACCTAAAAATATTATCGAGACTTTAATGACTTTGAGATATTTTCCCTCATCTAAATAGAACTGCTAAAAAAGAATTTTTAAATTCGGTTCAAATGGACACAAGCAAAAGGTTGTTTTGGGATGCATAGTAAGGTTTTACCTTTAC
>JAUZNK010082988.1:0-13051 GCA_035046665.1 Euphysa ruthae | reverse complement strand
ATACACAGCTGCAGCTATCAAAAAATAAAAAAACAGTTTGTAAGCACAAGTACGGCATAAAAAACTATTCACTCTTTCAAAATTTTGATTAGTTTTGAGGGTAAGCAATCAAATGTTCATGCTAAACTTTAATTTTATCCCCTAAAACACAAAATTTGAAAGAATGCAAATATTTCTTAAAAACCAGAAAATATCTTTATCAAGACATGATTTCAATTACCTTGGTTTAAGTTATTTTTATCAAGATGCTTTTTGGAAAAATGATATAGGAAGTTAAGATACAATAGCAAACAAAATCATGTAATTTGTGTCAAACTGCAAAATACATATTCTAAAGAATTGCAGAAGCAATGATTTATAATATTATGTTTCTTTACCCTCGTTGAAGAACAACATCTCTCTTTACACACTGATATTCTAATATTCGTAGGTTATCGTAATTCACTGAAAAATAAATAAAACTATGCACTTTTACTGACTAATAGAACAAATCACATCACAATTTAGAATCAAAGTAAAAAAAATTGGAAAAAATTGTATTTGTTGTGTGTGTTTTGTATGTCTAGTCTAAAAAAAGATGAGCCACATGTACAAATTATGAAAAATAGTATTTTCTAAAAACAAGCCAAATTTCAGCAGAATCAAAGTGTAAATTTAAAAAAAAAAAAAAAAATTCATATCATTTCGTTGTCATAATTAGGGCAAATTCATTTATTCATTCAGTCAAGTAAAATTTAAAAAATGAATTTCAAAAAAACAGCTAACAAGTACCAAAAAAATTACCAGTTCCAAGAAAAAGTAATTATGATGTCACTTTTAATTTCATTTTCACTCTTAGAGTAAACTAAACAGTGTGATATTTCAAAATTGCTAAATATATTTTCTTTTCATTTAAAACAAGATAGACCTTTATAATTTCCTAAGCACTGATACATCCTTTTATGCTACCCTTCATGTTTTACAATTTAGGCTTAGTGAATAAATAACATCAAAAAGAATTACATTTCTCAATTATTGGATCAACCAATGGCAGTAACAGTTTGGGAGCTTCCACAGCAACTCGAAGCAGAAATGGAATTGTACACAATACTGTATCAGTCATTCTCTTATCATTAACAAGACTCTCCTAAAAAAAGGTTAAATTAAAGTTGTAAAGAAATAACCTCTTAAAGCGAATCCAGTTTATAATATGTTTATTGTCTTTTGGTCTATAAATGTTTTATTTCAACAATTAAAAGTAACCAAAAATAAAATAATACCAAATAATGACATAAATAATATATCCAAAAATGACAGCTGAGCATAGGCTTTTTTTTTTACATTATGATGACACAAGGAAAGTTGTTATTATAAAAAACCATTGAGATGTAATACAAGAAATTAATTCTAAGTTGAAGTTCCGTCTCATGTTGTTCAAGTAGTGTTTCTTTACATTATGTTTGCAGGAGTTAACACTTTCTCTAACCTTAATATGTTTGGTGAGATTATTCCAAAGTCTTAGGTATGAGATTGTGAAGGCCTTAGGTATGAAATTGCGTTTTGGGCCTAATACTGTTACAGACATATATACAGGGCATTTTATATTAAAAAATTTAAAGGTAGCAACATCGTTTTAACCTGTTATTTATATTGAGCCACTATATCTTTTTGAATTAGATTAGTCCTACTTGGTTCCTTTTCCCTAGTTGAATAAAAAAGTTCAGCATAATGAAAATGGAGTTGAGATAGAGCATGACATAAAATTCTTTAAAAATCTGGAATAAGGGGGCTGCTTTGTCTATATAAAAACTTTGATTTGCTAATTACTTCAAGTACCATAAATTCACAACTTAATTTTTCTTCAAAAACAACCTTTGAAAGTTTTTTAACACTAATGCCTTGGCATCTAATTTTCTTAACTTCTTATTTGCCTGTGAAAATAATCGATTTGACTTTTTCCTTGAATCGGATTGAAGTTGCTGTCAACAAACAAAACAAAACAAACAAATCTGCAAAACTAATCTGATCGCCTTAATGTCCTTATTTTGAAGCAAAAGACATGAATCATTGCATATAAAGGCAGGTCAAATGATGCACAGCTTGGAATATCATTTATATATAAAAGCAAAAGTTAACGGACACAAGAAAGATTAAAATAATAGTATATGATGGTTATTTAGAAAGAGTATTTAATACTGAATAGCAGTTTCAAATCAAAATCTAGCTTTAATTTTAAATACCAAATACATGAAAATATTTATTAAGCGGACAAAATTATTAAAAAAAAAAAAAAAAAGTTTTAATTACATTTAATTTTTTTTATTTCCTGTACAAAATTAAGATGGAAATATCGTAGTCTATCACCTGAGGGGGTGTACCTTGACTATCGAATTGGAAACATTTTAAACAATGCTGTTAGGTAGGAATATGTTTAAGTTACCAAAAAACAACTTAAGCCATTTTGAATTTTCTTGCTAGTGTGTATTTTATATTTATAATACCCAATAAAAAAAATATCCCGTGGCTGTAATTTTTAATTCTTACTTAAACATGGTACAAAACTGAGAGATTTTTGTCAAATCTATCAAAATAGGATTAGGATCTTCACTAATGATGCTTCACTGGTATCATGCTTACGACCACTTCAACTATGCACGTAACTTTTCTTACTATTGGGCTTCCCAACAAGCACTTGTCGATCACCACCCTAACATCCTGAAAAGCTACAAATATGGTGGCTTATCAACAAAACAACAAAACAAAATGAAAGGAAATCCAACAAAGTGTCTCCTGATGAAGTTATCGAACAAACCATCAACAAGGATCAAAAAGGCTGAGGTAAATCGTACATCAATTTTCAAAAAAATTCTTATAGTTAGTCCAAGGCCTACGTCAAACGAACGAATTATTGTATCGTCTTATTGAGTGTAAATAACAAATGTTTTGATGAACATGTATAGTATGCATAAAAATATCAACCTTTATCTAAATATTGAACCAACTAGTCTCCATAAGATGTCTTTTCAACATTTCTTTATGTCTAATAGTTGAAGAGACATATTGTGTCGGCTGGAAAGTTAATGTGCATTAATTTTATTCCCTGGTATGTAGATGACAATATCGGTTTCTCAAGGACGGAAGGTATGGTTCAGCGTTGGGTTTTGTCAAGTCATGTCGTAGCTAAAGTTCGATCTGACATAAGAGAAAGAGTATATCACAGCATATGTATCATCTAACAACTTCCAAGCGAGCTTGAGAAGTTTGGAAAGTTATCTCTACGTAAGTTGAAAAAGTATCTGTGTATTGGACATAACAATAACATAATAATAACGTTATCCAACATGATGAAGAGGTATTATATGCAATCCTTTAGAGAAAATATGCTCGAATCAGGAAGAAGCAGACACAAAAGTATTTCTAGAAACCAAACATGCTGAGGACCTTGGTTATAGTGATGTTGCGATTTTTACAATCCCTTCCACCATTACATGCTATCCCTGGGTGTGATGTAGTGAGTGCAGTGAATGGTATTGGTAAGAGGAAATAATTAACAACTGTACAGAAGAAATTTATCTTTAAAGAAATTGAACAGCTATTTTTCTATCTTTATGGATAAAAAGAAGGAGAAAAGATCAATGTTGTGAGATAAAGGAAATTGTGTAAGGAAAATTTTCCTGAGGCAAACATGTTGCAACCAACTTTGAATTTGAGGATGATGAAAAATATGTTAGCCATTTTTTATTATGTTCATTATTCAAATTTCAAAAGTAAAAATGTACATTATAAAGACTAGAATAAAATTATAACGGTCTGTAAAATACACACCAATAATTTTTGGTTTAATATAGATTATATCAATATATATCATAGTCAAAACATTTACAAACCATATAAAATTTTTAAGCTTTATTGACGCAGTGATTTTTTATAAAAATAAAAAAAAAAACTCTTTTTTTGATTTTTTTGACAAAACTTAAGTAAGTGGTATATAAATCTTTAAGTTTAAGTGCTTGTCATGAAATTCTGCATGAATATTACCAATACCATCACCATTAGAGCAAAAAACTTTTATTTTTGGTGATGTTAGCTAAATATTAATTTTTTTTCAATACGTTTTAGTTTTGATTAAAAGATCATATGGTGAACATTTCTGCCGAGTTTTAAGTTGATCAGAAAAATTTGTATCATTATATCCCCAGATTTATAAACACCATCATTTTTCTATTTTCTATGGCTATTAACAGTTCTGGTCTTTAAAATACACACTAGCAAGAAAATTCAAAATTGCTTAAAACATATACCTACTTCATAGCATAGTTTAAAATTTGCCCATTTGATAGTCAAGGTGCACCCCTTCAGGTGATAGGCTACTAAGCATGCATTGAAGTATAACAGTATCAAATTTGGAGAGATAATTTGTTATTTGTGGATCGATGATACTTAGATATCTAAAGTAACATCAGACGCATAGGAGTGTTGTGATCTATTAAAAAAAAGAAACATGTATGAGAGAAAGTGTAAAAGTACTCAGAAAACTTAGAAAAACCATAAGATTTCAACTACAAGCAGCATATGAAAATATGGAATAATTTAGGTTATCTTGAACTTCAAAGCAGTGTTGTTCTTAAGATGCTAAACCTTTGTTCTGTTTTTTTGATGTGCTATTGCAAAAAACAATTTTTTATGAACAAAAAGAGAATTATTGTGGATTTTTTTATTAAAAGACTTTTGATTTTAAAAAGTCTGTTTAAATAATAATAATTTATAATAATAATTAGACCTAAAACTAAAAATATTAAATTGCTATCAGGAGTTTAAATAAAACAAAGTCCAAGAAACTAAAATATTTGATTTACCGAAAACAATTTAAGTACAGTTTTGTTCAACTTCTCTTTATCTTTCACATGTTTAAATACAGTCACCATCGTATCAATGAGCAAATCAGTTTTACGCGAATGAAGGTTGAAGGCTTCCAAAACATGACATAGCAATTTGTAAGGAATAATGTCAGGCAAGACACAACTATAGGTAAAAAAGTATAACTTTAAGCAAGTGATTTGAAGTACAAATTATGATAAATATTAACCTTGAGCGATGAGTCAAGGAATGTTTCTTAGAATGAATGAATCTTTGAGAGATTCACGACATGATAGGGTGGGAAGAAATTTAAAATCAATAAAATTAAGAAGATCTTTTATTTTTAGAGTTTATTAGATAGATTATCATTTTATGTTTAGATTATGTAAATATTAGTTAAAAATCCCCATTACAAGACAAACTATAATTTGCATTTAATTTTATTTAAAAATACATTTTATATTATATATATAAAAATATAAAATATAATATATAAAAACCTCCATAATAGCATATTTTTTTCTTTTAAATTTTGTTCCAATAATAGGTTTATACCATTAACTTAGTGCTTACTCTCAAGGGAATAAATATGAGACTATCTACTTGGATACAGGTCTTGCTGATATTCAATACCACTGACACTGACACTGACACCACAATCACCAACACCCTACAATTATCACGAATAATATTTTCTAAAAACACAGAAAAATTACAGTAAATTAAAAAAAAAAAAATTCACAAATCAAAGAATTAATAAAAGTAATAATAAAAGTGGAGTAAATTAATTTAATTTATTTATTAATTTAATTAATTTATTTTATTTATTAATTTATTAATTTTTTCTATACGAAAAAAAAAGTAATGAAATCATTGAAATATTTGCTTATCAAGACAAAATATCAAGCGATGCCAAATATGACACATTTGGTCCCTTTTGCAGCCTCACCTCTGTACTGGAAGAGTTCGCACCAAAGAAAATCAACTTCAAGTATGCAAAAAAAAACAACAATAATCTCTTAACTTTATTTTAGTAAATCTAATCCTGCATAACTAACCCAGTATCCAAAAAATTTTCCATCGAAGATAAAACTGCTTTCACATGAACAAAGGATTGCAAAAGAAAAAATAAGGGATTTAATGGAAAATGAAAAAAGGGATTGAAGTAGTGAGAAATCTAAACTTTTTGATGCAATTATTAATGGCAGTATTGTGACAGAATAAAAAATAAAAAGAGATTAAAGATAACACAAAAAAAAACAACACAAAAACAAGCATAGATTGACTGGAAAAGTCTAGGTCTCGTAACTTCAAGGTATGATATTAAGTCTTACGTTTATCAAAAGTGAAATAAATTAAAATTTAAGAATATTCGGAGAGTAAATTTTTGAAAAAAAAATGCTAATCTTTGGATATTATTGGGCAGAGTTGTCCCAATAAAAAAAAAATTCAAGATGGTAGCTACGCCTAATATATTAGAAATAATATTTATGAACATAATCTAAAATTTCAGCATGTTCGGGGAATAACTTGGTGAGGAGAGTAAAGAAAAATATAATTTTCATTGTTTTCGGGCTATGAATTGGGCCCAGGCCAAGTACCAAGAATTTTTAGCAGGTGGTCATTTGGGTCAATAAATTCTTCCTATGACCCTCTAACTTGTGAAAATTTAGAAAAACTAAATGAATGGGCTTGCAGAAAAGTAGAAAAAATCTTTGGGCCCGATTTCGGGCTAACGAGAATTTTTGGCAAAATTGGGCTTCACCACTTTTTAGTCCTTATTGATATCGCCACAGAAAACTAATGTATCATTTTCAAAAACTTTTTATTTTATGAAGTCCCTGTAAATATAGAACATGTTCATAACATGCTCGGATTGAACTTAGATAAAAAGCTCGACTTTAAACATTATTTATACTTTAGAAACCCTATAGCAATTCAAGGCATCTTAGACAATAAAAATAAGATCAATACTTGTCCCGTTAGTCATTACTTAGTATTTATAAATCACATGTAAGACCCTATCTGGATTATTGTCAGGTGATCTACGATCAGCCTCATAATGAGACTTTGTAATGAGCTTGAATCCAACCAGAGAAAGTTTTACATTTTTTATTAAAGTCTGAAACAAACTTGATCCCAATATTATTGGTATTGTATATTATTTGAAACGTAACTCAGCATCAGGGTATACGTAAGTCTCTATTTTCAAATACTTGAGGTGTAGCTAGAAACTAATTTTTTTGTAAACATTCAAAAGGTCTTTATTTCGCCCCAGATTTTCTAAAGAAGTTTTTAGGTCCGAGATTTTAGGTTGGAAACTAGTTTAAAGCTCATTGTTAAATTTGAATTTAATTGTTTTCAGCTTAACGATAATAGGACAGATGAAATTTATGACCGATACACAAAATGAAATTTATTGTTAGAGTAACAAAATTTGGTGGTGGGTTTTTGCCGAAATGCATAAAATCAATTTATCCAAAATTATTCTCAAAATTTTATAATTATTGGGCTCTTCTCCTTAAAAATCAAATAAATGAATACTTTATACAATGTTGATCATCACCTGAAAAGCCGTAGTATTGAAAGTGAAAACACTTGTCGCTACCTCTTGCATTGTTCTTCCTACATAAGCATTCGTAAAGCACTGGACACAATAATTGACCAATGATTGATTTAAATCTGTTATGTATTTGATAAGAGGGATTTTTACAAAATAATTTTTGGTAGGTGGCCATTAAGGTCAAAAAATGCTGGCTATAGTCCTATAACCACATGCCAAATTTTAAAAATGAGTAAGTCACAGATTTTGAGAAAAATTCTAAAGCGTTAATTTTTTAGATCTACAATTACTTCCTCTGAGTCCTATAAAAGAAAACAAGCAAGCAATTGTGTTAAAAAATCCCCTCTTGATCCTTAAACTTAATTCAAATGGCCATATGAGGCAAAAGATACCCTCTGTGACTTTTAACTTCGTGCAAAGTTAAAAAAATTAATGAGAAAATTTCAATAAAATACCAAAATGTTGTTTCTAGGACTAAAATGTTTCATGGCTACTAAGAAAATACATAAAATGGTAGACAGACATGGGTGATTTTACAGAACTCAGTCGTATTTGCCATGGGCCAAAAAAGGTTATTATATATATAGTTTGAAAAAAATTTTATGGAATTTTTATGGAAGCTCATTGGAAATTACATTCATGCTTATAAAATCAATATACTAAACTTCATTTGATCATTTAATTTTAACATCAAGAATTCAGCTACCTTATTTGTCAGAAATTATATAGACCAAAAAGTTTGAATTATTTAGCCAACTTAAAGACTCAGAACTTTAAAATCAATTGATTAAACAATCAATTTCTTACGGTCTGCTTGCTATAAAATGATATTTCAATTTCAAACAGACCAATGTTATTAAAATACATAAAAACCTACCATATATGTGCAAGTGCCCAATCAAAGTAAGGGGAATTATTCAATGCTGCATTTAGCAAATGCTTCAAACAACTATCTTGATTCTTTTGCACTCTATGACAAAAATTAGGTGATATCAAGCAGCAAGCCAAATCTTTTTTCCTTAAAGGGCGATGTGATCAATTACCCTAAGGTACTTTAATATGGCATCCACTTATATTTTATGTAGCATTGAGTGGCAATAAAATTTCTTATTACTCCATTATAAAGAGATAAAAAAAACAAGATCAAATTATAGATCAATAAAATATTTAACTTTGTAAAACAACTGCGCTTCATGGACTTTTTTACTTTAAATAGAATCATATATAATTCATGTAGGTCTGACTACAGACATCATAATAAAAAAACAACCATAAAACTTAATTGTCTCATTAATCTTTTATTACAAAATTATTTTTAGCTAGAAATTTTGTTAAATAAAAAATTTCTAGGAAATTATTAGACTGGTTAAGATTTGGAGATTGGTTTGAAAACGAACCTGGTCAAACAGCAAAGAGAATGGATGAGTTTAGAGGGCAGGGTTGATAAATTTTCTTAGATAGGTTTTCCAAATAGTTTGTGCTGGAGGCTTTTATCATTTCGAAATGGAAAAGAAAATCAAATGTAGACAATCCAATCATCATCAAAATTTGTATTTAACGTTTGTTTTCTATGCTTAGACAAGGTATTTAATACTTCCAAGTTATTCTATCTTTGACCAGTTCAATATTTACATTTTTCTCTTTTAAGGTCACTTCTAAGTACATTACTCTAGGCTTATCAGATCTTTCTTTCACAGAAAGGAATTGAGGAAAAAATCTGTACTCTTTTGTACCAAATAAGCATATATTTTCCAGCCTCTGATTTATTTCAACCCCCCTGTGTTTATATGCTAAAAAACATGTTATTTAGAATAAAAATATTTGTAATATCATTAAATGAATTTCATTATTGCATTATGTAATAAATGCTACTAGCTTTTAGGGCTAATGTAAAATCAGAAAAAATAACACACCCTCTTCCGTTTTAAGCAATTTAAGATTTTCCAAAGATTCCCTTTGTAATTTGTAAGTAATGGGACTAAATAAACCTGTTATGTTCTGTGAAATTTTCTGACAAGGAACACAGAGAGGTCACACTAATCTTTTGGAAATTATGTCCAAATATTATGGTGAAGATAAAAATGCTAAAAGCAATATTAAGAACCTCACAGAAGCTACAAACAGTAGTTTAGAGGAAATAAGTAGCAGTAGAATTAACTAATTATTGATGACATTCTTCAGTTGACTGGTTGCGAGGTAACCAGTATCTTCCAAGTTTGACAACGTAAGTTTTATATGAATATGCTGTGAAAAATAATGCAAGAAATGTTTCTAGAGAAGGGAAAAATCTTTAATTTTCTAGACATGTCAAAGATGCTACGTTTAATAATCTGTATATTTAACTCAACCTGCATGCTGTATCGTCAAATTTGGTAGTTCGTAAAAACAAAATCCATATTAATCACAAGTCCAACACCAAATGTTTGTCACTTCTGCAAAACATTGTGAATTTTTAACTAAGCTATCATGTACGTTTCATGTTTCTGCAGATCCAGATTATTTTATCAACTCGGTACCCAATTTTGTGATCAATATTTTAACACTGTTATGCTTCCATATTTATACAATTGCAACCAATCATTTGTTGTTCAGGTATCTATAGGTTTTTTTGGTCATTTTTAGGCACATTTTTTAAGGTTTTTTTTTACCTCTTTTTATGCACCTTATTTAGATTTTTCTGATCATTTGTTGTCCAAGTGTTTTTAGGTTTTTCTGGTCATTTTCATGTGTAATATCTAGGATTTTAGGTGTAAGATTTTTGTATATTTTATCGATTATAGAATGACATAAATGTGTTTTTATTACACATTTTAAGATTTTATTTTAATAAGTCCCTTATTTTGATAAACCTACTTTTGTTTATTTGTATGAACATTTCTTAGATTTATTTCATTTATACATGTGAATGTTATGTATTTTGTATTATGCTAAATAATTCATTTAGGGTTTTTCTAAAAACTATGATTTTATAGCATTTACAAATTTATTTTTTCTTATTCTTAACAATGCATTCTAAGACATAATGGTGTTGCTATCTGGCAAAAGGAATATAACTTTATCATCTAAAATTTTAGCTCAAAAAAAGAACAACGGACATTATTAAGTTCTTTTTTTCAGAGCTATATTTTTTTCAGAATTCCAAAAATATATTCTGACGAAGTTTTAAGAAAAAAGCCAAGTAAAAATTCTACCATGAATGTTAATTTTTGAATTTTAATTTTCTGCTTTGAAGTGTTTTTTCTCAATTCTCTACCTTATGGTGACATTTTTTTTAAACTTTTTATCATTCATAAGTTTTTAATCCTTGCCAGCCCAGGCATTGTTTTGAAGAATATGTCCTGTATTCCAGGGGTTTTTGGCAAAAAAAGCAAATTTTTTCAAAACCTAAATTTTTAAATTTAAAATCAATCAAGAGCGTAAATTAACCTCTTGGGAGATTAAATTCATGATTTCTAAACTTTCCAGACTTGAAAAAATCTAATTTCAGGACCCATAGCATGAACAGGATTTTCAGTTAAAAGTACAATTGTAGCAAAATATAAGTTTTTAACTTACTATCAGTATACAAACTTAAAATTTAAAAAAAAAAGGTTTTTTTTTTCAAAACCACTCTGGCTTTAAAATTCAATTTTTAATTTAATATACCCATTGAATCCTAGTTCCAGTCCTTTTTAGGCAACTAAACCAATAAAAAATTTCCAAAGTATACAAAAAAATATTTGCTTTCAGTAAAAGTTAAAATCTAAGAACTTTTTGGTAAATGAAGATATTTTGAAATATAACCTTTATTTGTATGGCAAATCTTAAAAGTTTCCTTTCAGCCGGCACACAAACTTTGCATGATCGACTAATTCTTGTACTTTGACTATCTTGTGGAATCATTCTTATATAATGCTTAGCTTACAATCTTTGGACAGCTGTATTACCAGGTAAAACAGTAGGTGGTGAAATATAATCACCAATTTTTTCGATTATTTGCCATATAACTTCAACATGAAAATCAGTCTGCTCGATACACAGTCATTGCTATGGAGTCACTCTTTTTTTTAACTTTGCCGATGTTATTTCTTTTGGAAGACCTTTACATGGTCGACATGTTCTGAATGCTTCCATTCATTCCAATTTTTCTCAGATAATTTGCCAATAGTAGTATTACTAAGTCGTGTGTCTTCAATATAGCCGACATATAAGTCAAAATTTAAACAATAATCATTACCTGAATCACACAATTTGTACCCTTTAATGTTTATCCGGTTTATTTGTCAATTGATAGATGACGATTTGGAACCCATGATTCTTTGTAACTTTCCTAAAGTTTCAGAATAAGTATTCCTAGTTTCTTTTTAGGATCATAATCTGGAGTACCTTTTGCAAGATAATTTTCTCTTCTACAACAAAGTAGAAATGCCATTATATTTCAAAAATCTGTCCTTGACATGACAGTTCTTCAAAAAGGTTTTGAATTCAGTGGATTGACAGACCAATAAGATGTGATATTGTCTGTTTTAACAATGCTGAAACATAAAGTTAGTGCAATAAATTCAAACATTTTATTTACATGTATTTACATGTATACCAATGAGTGGCCATTCACGGAAACTGGAAGCTGGAGCCAATCTGTCTCGAACTTCGTTAAAATATTCTGAATCATATATATTAGTTTCAGTTGTAATATGTTCCATTATCTATATAAATGAGTTTCAGTTGTAATATGTTAAATTATCTCATCAGTTATAAACAGTTTGAAGAAGAAAATTTCATTTATTTCATTTATGTCAACAGGCAGTTCAATATTCAAAACTGGTTCTACAAAAAATATTGGTAACTCCTTGATATCACTCTTTTTCCAGTTACATATATCCCAGTTGGCAGGGAAATCATTAGTTTTTTTCTTTTTGCAAGTAGGAGGTTCAGAGTCAAATTTGGGATGTACATTTTCTTCAGGAGACAAGATTTATCAATACCAGTTTAAGATCCCAGGGCCTTAAATTTAAATCAGAGATTCCTCATGTTGATGCTTAAGATTAAAATAAAGTCTAAAAACACTTTGTGATCTGGAACTACCCTGCAGTTATTATTCTAATTTTTTGTTTAGGTGAAGGTGGGATGATAGCAGAGCTAAGAAAGCGAGGCAAACCTATTGAGGGGAAAAAAACCTATTATTGTTAAGCGTTTAGAAAAGTGTCTCTGAGAAATCTCAGTTAATTGTGGCTTCTTCATAAACAAACAGCAAGTTGAACGATTGGCTTAAACGTATAAAACTAAACAATGAGTTGCAACTACATCATGAACAAACAGCTAGCCAAAGTTTTTTTTTTTTTTTTTTTTTGAATTGTAAATATAATGTTAAAGCAGCACCTTAAATCTTTCTGTAGCCATACATTCAAATGCTTCATATGGTAGCCAGTTTTTGCAATGGTTTGCTGGAATTTCTATGTTGGGATAGCAAAAAAAAACTCATTACTGAAATTTCCTGTAAAATCAAATATTTTAGTAATTGCTGCTGCCATTGCCTAATTCTGACCACTGAGAGTAAAAACACAACGCATACTAGTGCCTGTTACTGGCAAACAAGTATTTTATTTTGATCAGTCGTCACAAGTATTAACCATCAGTCAGTAATTCTGACCACTGAGAGTAAAAACACAACGC